>SNQJ01S0020283.1:192643-217839 GCA_010110895.2 Picea sitchensis
ATAAGGAGAGACTGAAACCGGGATTGGGATAAATTGCAGGGTGAGAAAACACTAAGAAAAATCAACAGGAACTATGACTTATATATTATTGTTATTATATTATTATATTTATTAGGAACATTCGTAATCTATTCCCTTTTTCTTTTTCTTTTATTTTAGGTCAAGTTGATTTTTAATCTTTGATATTTTGCTTATTTGTGTATTTGCAAGTGGATGGGACTATTTCACTGTCACGCTGGTTTGGCAACTTAACCTGACAACACCACTGACATCCTTCCCTGTTGTGACTGGCGTTGGCTAAGCTAATGATCAGTTGAGAACATCAGAGAAAAAATTCATGCAGTTGTTAAAAAAAGAATGACAAAAATTGTGCTCATGAAGAGGCCAACAACTGTGGGAAGGGGCTGAGTTGGTCTGTCTGCCTTCTCTAGGAGGGCAACTTGTCAATTCTTTTCTAAAGAGACCAAGCGATGGTGATACAACAAAAAACATTTAATTCTGTCTTGTGAATGATTAATATTTCATGTGGCAGCTGCCTAATGTTTGCACCAAGGTTGTTACAATTCCCAAGATGTTGTGATGGTGCTTTGGAGCGACATAAATGGCCATTGCAGCTTGGCTTCCAAGGTGAGGTTTTACAGGCTTGTGGTAGCTGTGAATCTCCCAAGCATTTCTGCTTTCTGTCAATGCTTACATATCAACTAATCTCTTGCAGATTCAGTACGAGATCTAGAACGTTTTTCTTATATATTTATTTCTCTGTTACCACTTTATCTTTACTACAATTCTACTGCTTGCTGACAGAGGCGATTTAGATAGGTGTCTGAAGAATGGGGACAACAAAGACTCTGCTGCTGGAAATGATTGTTGCTGTGATGACTGCTTTCCTCCTCTCCGGATATTGAATTTTGTAGTGTCGAAAAAGATCTCTGATAATTTTATTGGTTATGTTACACCTCATCTTGTATGAGGTGTAACATTGTCATTTTCTTCCATAATGGAGATTTGCAATTGGTGCATTTGGAGTATTGGATCAACTTGGGGGTATATATCTTCATGGAGCCCTTTCTTTTATTGGCATTAGATTTGATGGAGGTCTTTGGTTGGGGAAGTATCACTTCTCCTTGTTGGATGATCATGCTAGCTGGTTTGGTGGTCTTCTCACATGTGCATGCCTTTGATCACCCTTTTATGATATATTTGATGGTTTTGGAGCATACTATCTCCTCATGGTGTTGCCTTGGTTTACTTGTTCATCTGAGGAGTGCTACACCTTGTCCATGTATGATGGTTCTAGCCCCCTAATGGGTTAGATGGTGGTGATATGAGGTAGTTTTCATCATATTTTTGTGGAGATTCCTAGTGATTTTTGCATGGTGGTGTTGTATTATTGATGTCACTAGGAAGGGGTGTTTTACATGGTCCCCTTTTTGCTACGTGTGATGGGACATACTTGATTTATTATTAGGAGTTTGCACTTTTCGTATGTTTATTTCCCATGGTATTTTGTGGTGATGGGATTTAACTTGGTGATATAACATTATGACATTGCTAGACATCACCTAGGAGGGGACATGTAATGGATGATGTAAGTATCCTCATCGATATGTTATTTCCTAAGTTTGAGTTAGGTGGGGGGGGTGCTACATGAGCTTTTATGTTGATCTAGCCTTTTTCTAAGGTTGGATGGTGTTACTTTATGTATTAATCCCTTGTTGGTGGTGCACCCTAGGTTCAAACCTAGGTTGAGCTTCATATATTATCTTGTTATCATGGTTGTGTTTTACTAGGAGAAACAACTATAAACATGGTACAACACCTTGATGGAGCGCACCCCCTAATTGGCACACGTGTTCATGGTGATTTAATCATAGAGGAATTAGTTGGAGATGGACTATGGTTATTAACCTTTGTGCACACATGTTGAGGATGACTTAATCATTCTAGTGGCTTTTTGACCCTATTTTGACCACTTGGAGGCTAATTGCTTGAGTGCTCTACTTCACGTGGCATCTATTCACACTTGGAGGGGTTTATTTGGAGGAGACTTAGTGATTTTGATGGAGTGCTTCGATCTTGGGCACAATTCTCAAGGCATGCATGGTTATTTTATTGTTGGAGAGGTTGGCACACTTCTCTAAGGCACAACTTCTTTGGTTGGTTGTACATCCTTATGACATTGCATTTGGAGGAGTATTTTAGTATTTTATTGATGAGGAGTGTAACCACCTTGGCACACTTCTCTAGGTCACCTTCCTCTTGTGTACATGGTTTGGGGAAATTAGTTGATGGTATTGGAAAATAACATATAGTTTTGGCACATGTATTGGAGTGTAACCACCCTTGCGAGGCTATGCACCTTGCTGTATCTTTACCGAGCATCATTCTAATCATCATTTGGGGCAAGATCAACGATGTAAAGGGGTAATGCTGGCTTGAAGGAGGGAGATGAACCCATGGATTGGAGAATGTGCCACCTTGGAAGAAGAAAGATGTAGGTTGCAAGTGAAGAGTAGGTTGAGAGTCCCTCCTAGGGTTGAGCACTTGGTTTTAGAGAGGACATGTTTATATATGGAACCATTCAATCCCATCAAACGAGGTGTTTACAATGCTAGAAGAGGAATGCTCCACTCCTCGGAGCACAATGAGGTGTTTGGGTTGTCTTGACATGAAAACACCCACTAATGAGGAATGCTCTACCTTATTGGAGGCCCAAAGCATGATATGTGGCATGGAAAAGGGTTATATTGGCTTGATGGAGGAGCGTCCATGTATTTAGAGTTGTATTTCACCTTTGAAAAGGTCCTTTGGGGTAAAGACACATTTTTTGAGGCGTGTTTCACACATTTGGAGGCATATTTCACCTTTTAGGTAACTTGGTGTTGAGGATGCATTTTTTGATGCATGNCGTCCATGTATTTAGAGTTGTATTTCACCTTTGAAAAGGTCCTTTGGGGTAAAGACACATTTTTTGAGGCGTGTTTCACACATTTGGAGGCATATTTCACCTTTTAGGTAACTTGGTGTTGAGGATGCATTTTTTGATGCATGCCTACTTATTTGGAGGCATGTTTCACCTTTGAGGAGGATTTTGGGGTAAGAACATTTTGTTCAAGGTGTTTTCTACGTATTTGGAGGAGATCTCTTTTCGTGAGAAGATGCCATGTGGCATTGTTGACATGGTTAGACCTTCAAATGAAGAACAAATGCTTTTTTTAAGAGGATCTCATCGAATAGAAAGATGACAAGTGGCAATATGAGGATCCTAAAGCCTTCTAAAGAAATGATATTTTATTGAAGTGGTTGAAAGAAAAGCTATAAAAGAAGATATATTCTCATTTGCTAAAGGCAGGGTTGGAAGAAAGGGATTTCTCTCCCAAGTGCTTCCTTGAATATCTTTTGGGAGAATTGGAAGAAGGGAAATGGTTCAAGTTGAGGATTCTTGATCTCTTTATTCTTTTCATGGATCATTAGGGTTTTGCAAGAATTGCCATTAGTTTGCTGCTGAAGCAATCTTTGTAGAAGGGCAGATTTTTCCCAAAAGAAGAGATTAGGGTCGAGGTTGTTAAACCCTCCCTAATCATTGATTGTAATCTCAAATTAATGAAGGATCTTGCTGCCGTTATTTCTATTGTCCGGGTTGGTTGTTGCTGCCTTCTTTATTTATTGGTTGGTTACACATTATTGTTGACTCTAAATTTATGGTTGTGACGGTGCATCTTGTTTAAGGGCTCTCACATTATTGTTGGATATTCTGAAAATTTGTTTTGGTCTAATTATGGCATATCTATGATAGCTTAATTATGTCTTCTTTGTCATATCCAAACCCTCTTGTTCTAAATCTTCCCTAACTCCTTAGCCCAATTGGATAGGCATCTGTCTTGGTGAATTCCACCATCCATCTTATTCTAAAAATACCAAAAGCATTTCTTTTCTAGGGTTTTCCATCTTGTGTCGGAAATGAACTGGCCTAAAGCAAGAAGAAGTATTACTGTGGTGACATTGGGCAATCTTCCTAAGTGCCCCTAGTGTTGCACTTTGTTAAAGAACTTTGGAACATTTGAAGTTTAGGTTTGGGAGGTAACAATGTCCATACCTCTAATGCATGAAGAATTGTTGTTGCTATCAATTCTGGTCAACAAAGCATGTGATTTTGCCACACCATCTTGCACACATGTATATAGCCCATGTTCTTTACCTCCTAATACATCACCTTCTTATTTCTCTCTTTCACAAAGCATTTTCACCTGTAAATGTCATGACACAAGGGGGGCATATATATGGCTAAATGTATATGATATGATCCCAAGGGGCAGCATATATGGGCCTAAATGTACATGTAATGTGTAAATACATATGTTATAGGGTCGGCCTAGTGATAAAGGGGCCTCATGTGCAAGTGTGGATAGCTATATATAAGAGATCATGTATTCATTATTAGGGGGAAGGAGGAAAGGTAATTGGTTATTTGGAGGGGGTTAATTGGTTAATTGGTTGATTTTTTGTCTTTGCCCATACAGTTTTGGAAAATTTCCCTTTGTTTTTCTCCCTCACTTTTCTGTTTTAGGATTGTCCTCCTTGGTTGTTTTTCACTGCATCACTTTAATCCAAATTATTAGATAAAGCTTCTATTTTGTATTAAAGAATGTTGTGATGTTTTTTTCTTAAATTCAAAATTTGATGTTTGGTTTTAACCATATATATGTTCAAAAAATTTATATAATCAGTTCTCTACAATTTGGTATTTGTAAATTTTTGTAATGTACACATTTAACTCCAATATAGGCTTGACACTTGGCACTTCTGAGCAACATTACAGAAATGAATGCTCCACATTATTTTTTAATACACTCTAAAGATGTGGATGGGGCTTAATGATCTTAACCAAGATGTGACAACCTTGTATGTTTGTTTAATGGAGTGTTCTGTCTCGATGATCTTAATGCTGAATAAAACATTTTAATGGAAGATGACATTGCTCCACTCCAATTGACTATTTGATTATATGGGAGGTAACTTTGACAGGTACCCTTTCAAGTTTTGCTGAGGAGACAGATTGCTCGGCTTTTAGATCCAAGCCTCCAGTGTGTGCATTTTATTTATGAAGAACTGGCAAAGGTATATTTGCTATCTATTTGTCTTCTTTGTTTAAATATTCTTGCTTATAGATATGTAGTAGCATTTAAAATCTACTATGCAGTATAATAGGTAGAGGTTCTCTAATTGATTAGATTGTACACTTGCTACAGCTAGCACATAGATGTGAGACAAGTGATCTGCTGCGATTTCCAGTGTTACGAAGGTGCCTTGAAGAAGTTGTAGGCTCTTTATTGCGTGAATGCTTGGTGCCAACTGAGAGAATGGTTCGGTACCTTATTGAAATGGAGGTATTAACAGGATACAAACATTTTTTAACATTGCATTCTTGAAAGATTATCCTTTTATTTTACTGTATTTTGTGCTTCACTTTGTATTTCATGTTTTGACAACAAAAACTTGTATTTGAGTTGTGATTTGCAGATGGACTACATCAATACTTCACATCCTTCATTTATTGGTGGCAGCAAAGCAATGGCAGTTGTTGCACAACAACAGCAGCAAAGATCTTTAGTGGGTTCAATGCCCGCTACTAAAACCAAGGTTTACTGTTGAATAACTCCCTATCAAGCATAGGCTGGTTAGTCATTGAGGTTTATCACAGGGTGTTTATGTGCTATCTTGTGTTTTGCTGCTTAGTTGTATCTCTTGAATCAGGAAGCTGATTGTAATCGAGTGCCAGCAATAGATAAATTCCAAAAGTCACGGCATATACTTGCAAGGGCTGGTGCACCTGGGTTTGTTGCAAACAATGTATGTATGAAAACTTCATAGAACTGAAAGGCAGGGCTGCATTGATATTCCTTTACCCCCCCAGTTCTTCCTGATCTTCTATTCCCTAATTTATTCCTTGACGTTTTTTGTTGACTATAAATGCAGGTTATACGTCAAGATAAATCTGGAGCTAATGGTATATAGTATATCACTTGACAATCTGTTTAGGTGTCTCAATACCCTTCGATAATATTCACAATACCTTTCTATTTTATTTGGTTGGTTTAAAATTTATATCATGAGAATGTTCTTCTAATGTGAGAATCTAAACAGGGAATACATATTATGGAAATTGTGGTATATCATCCATTTTTGGAATTGCGGATTCAATTCCATCTGGCAATCACAGGGAGTTGATTCCATCTGCTGAATGTGGAGAGTTGATTCCACCTTCTGAGTATGGAGAGTCGATTGAATCTTCTGATCATGGGGAGTTGATTTCATCTGCCAGTCATGAAGAGCCATTTCCATCTGCTGATCATGGGGAGTCAACTCCATCTGCTAATGGTGGGGAGTCAATTGAATTTTCCAATGGTAGTTTTGTAACCAATGGAAATAGTGAGCATGCACATAATGTGGGGCACCTTCATGATTCTTCCATAATCCAGTTGACAGAGGTAGCTGAACATGAAATGTGTGCTTTATAGTAGAGAATTTTGGTTGCTCGAGTAGAAAAGCAGTTTTTATTTGTGTTTATTGCTTAGCTAATTTGTTTGTTCTGTTTCAGCCTCCTGCTGTATTGAGTTCTACTGAAGCACAATCTGAACTGGTGGCTATTGGAATAGGCGTTACAAAAATGCTTTTGAGGTCATATTATGATATTGTCAGAAAAAATATACAGGACAAAGTGCCTAAAGCGATCATGCACTTCCTGGTGAGGGATGTTTTTGATAGCCAATGCTCTGCCTTCATTTGAATATGATTGTTATGTCTATTTGGTTGTTTATCAGCAAATGGCCCCTGCTAACTGGTACAGATGCTCTAACAGCCATGGAGCAGCTGGCGCTTGTTGGCAAGGGTTCATCTGCTTTTTATATGGTCATTTCTGTTGGAATCCCTTTTTAAATTATTCTCGGACGGCATTTTCCTAGATATGTCTGTAATCTATCAGTCCTAATATATGAGAAAAAAAAGGGACAACAGATTAGTTCAGAACTCTGGGGATTAGGTTGAGGGAGAGCATTAGATAGGTGGAGAGATAGATTTTATTAATATCTTGTAGCAGACAAAAGTGGCCAACAGGGTCAAGTGATACAATATGTCCAACCGGCTATGAAGGGGCAGGGTACAAGGGCCCTGTGCCCTTGTATATTCTAATCTAGTAAACGAATTTAAGATAAGATAGATAAGATAAGATAATTGTATTAATGTCCAGTGAGTGACCACAAAAGTAGGTCAATGCCAAATGGGACTAAAAGAGTGCAACCAGTGTAACACGAGAGACCTAAAGCAGAAAAATAAACAAAAACGAAAATATTTGAAATCATGGTAGAAAAGCTAGGTTTAGAAACAAATCATGTGGAGCCCATACAACAGAAAAGCTACATAGGACAACATCCTTGACAAAACCACATCATTGGATGTGCGGTGGAGGATGTAGTGATTTCTAAATCTTAAGGTGAATGATCAATGCAGAGGGTTGACTGGAAGGTCACTCTCTCACCCTGTCACAAGCCTGCAAGATGAGGTTGAAGTTGAAGATGAAGGTGAAAATGAGGTCAAAGCTAAATTAGGAGCTGCAACAATATGTGTCCTAGTATTGAAGGTCAAGGCAGGTAGGAAGAAGCTAGTAATGCAATACTTCGAGTGTGGCAAACTAGAAAACCTCAGGTTGGAACCCTCCTTTGGTGTCACCTCTCTGATTACGTACACATGATCTGGGGGTCAATTGGTGGGTGGTACGGTGCTTGACTGTCCTCTGAGTTAATGTAGGCTGATCAATTGGGTGGTTCCTGCCTGGATTCTCCCTAATATGATAAAAGATAAAGTGATCTCTAGTCTAGAAGCTGGGGCCTTTTGAGTGTCAGTGGAGAGTATTTTCCCATACAAAGAGAGCAAGAAACAGTTGTTAAGAATTAATTATATAAGTGGTTCAAAATTGTATCTGCTGCTGATTTCATAATATAATAGATACTAAAATATGAAATTCTTTCTTCTTAGTTTCCAAAGAATAGTCCACCAATCCAAGAGGTCCGGTCCTTGAAATGAATAGTCCCTATTTAAAACTGGTGGGAGGACTGTGTAACTGACCCAAGGGATACTGTAGACCATGTGATAACCGGAGCCTCAATATATCCCAGAGGGGCAATACATCCATCTATGATATGAAGATATGCCATTGAAATAGTGGTTTCCCTTGGGGGAAAGGGGTAGTTTGGAGAAATCTAGGTAGCTTGTATATCACAATGATAAATGTCATTTCTAATAACTTTCTTGATCTTCTATAGGGTCATTGAAGGATCATTGCAAGAGAAATAGATAGGAGGAAGCCTATATATCTGGATCCAGAAATTGGACAATAAGATAGTGTTGAGGCTCTCAACTGACCCCAGGCCCTAAGGCCTAGTGTAGTGGACAATATATATATATATATATATATATATATATATATAAACAATGATTAATGAAGTGACACGTGACCTAACTAAGGGGCATGACCATGTAACCAACATGACCCCAGGCCCTAAGGCCTAGTGTAGTGGACATATATATATATATAAACAAGGATTAATGAAGTGACATGTGACCTAACTAAGGGGCATGACCATGTAACCAACATGACCAGTCAGTGTGCATATATACCGTCACAAAGGTCATTGTAAATCAATCTCATCATTCTATCTTATTCAATTACATCATTCTATCTTATTCAATTATTTATCTGTCCTGTATGGATTTCTCTCTCATTCTTATGTCATTCTGTATATATACCGTCACGAAGGTCAGTGTAAATCAATGTCATCATTCTATCTTATTCAATTATTTATCTGTCCTATATGGATTTCTCTCTATTGTCCTTACATTGGATTTTTCTTTAGTAAATTAACATTGTTCATTTCATTGGTAGAGCTGCGTTCTGTTCTGGCCTTTGGCCACATATTTCAGACCTCTTTTGACCTGGCTTTTGGCCGAACATAATTTTTCGAAGTTTGTTTGATTATGGTCCTTGACCATGCCTTTTGGCCATTAAAAAAATAGAAAAAAAGCAGATTCCCGTTGAAGATATTTTTTTTATCCCGTTGCTATATGAGAAGACAGTCTGGTGCAAATTAAGAAAATCAGAATCAGAATTCAAGAAAAAGAAAAAGGGTGCAGCGAGAGAGTTCTCGATTTCATTAGTCATTATATATATATATATATATATATATATTTCATTTGTCATTCCTTGTGCTTAGTTCGGCGACTATTGTTTGTCTCGGATAGGATATCCTTTTCAGAGTTTCGGACAATGGCTCTGTGCGATTCGTTTAGCTACAGTTTTGATTAAAAATGTTGAACCCTTGTTATGGTTGGCATACGCAGATGACACCAATGGCAGCAGTATGCCTGGCAGTTTGATTTATTTTGGATATATTTCCTCGCTAATTGCTGCCATTAAGCTTGCACGTTTTGAAAATATGGCTTTTGCTTTAAAAAATAGACAAGTGTTTTTTGAACATCCTCGTACTTGCCTTGATTCATTGTCAGAGTTCTCGGGTCAAATAGTCTTATCAGTGGGAGGTAAAAGATTGGAACCTATTTCTTCAACATTCTCACTTTTGTTTATGTGTAGGATTATAATCTATGGGATATCAATCTCAGAAGAGTTGCATGTGTGGGTACATTGGGGAAGAAAAAGAGAGAATCAATCCAAGATCCGTATACATGGTGTTTTCTCTAGCCATGTCATCCCAATGGTCATATTTAGCTCCCCGTTGTTGGTACCAAGAGGCTTCCCCTCCTACAGCAGACATGGAAGCACTCAAAGAAAACTAGAAAGCTACCACCAACATGAATCANTCCGTATACATGGTGTTTTCTCTAGCCATGTCATCCCAATGGTCATATTTAGCTCCCCGTTGTTGGTACCAAGAGGCTTCCCCTCCTACAGCAGACATGGAAGCACTCAAAGAAAACTAGAAAGCTACCACCAACATGAATCATGATCAAAGGATAACCTCTTAAAATATTCTCACTTTTACAAAGTGGCAATTGGGGCATAGTTGTTTCCGTGCTCGGACATGATTGAGATCTTAATCCAGAATGTCAACCTCGGTCTCAAAAAAGTTAAGAGAAGAAGGGGAGAAGTAATCAGTTTATTAGACTTGGTAAACCTGTAGAGATTTTATAAATTTACAGCCCCTCATGTTCAATTTTCCTAGGCTTGGGTGGATGAATTCATAGCCCACAAAGACCCACATCAACTAGTGAGTAGATGGTGGACTTATCCTAAATCTTCCCAAAGAGTTAGTGTGGGAATTTACTTAGCCGATCATTTGTGAGAAGACATGAGAGATATGTTCATGATGATGAGTTGGTTGTATGGAGCGTCGAACACAAAGCACCTCTGGTTAAGTTGGGTACCTATCATACATGAGGTTTTAAAACTGAGAGATATGTTCATGATGATGAGTTGGTTGTATGGAGCGTCGAACACAAAGCACCTCTGGTTAAGTTGGGTACCTATCATACATGAGGTTTTAAAACATGGCACTATCTTCAATTGGACATATATCATCTCTAGCATTTTATCTCAAAATCTACATAAAGTTAAAACACCAAAGTCAAGAGAATCCATAAGATTTTATATGGCTTCCTATCTTATAGATTATTTTTGGCCCAGATTTGTTTGCATTTGTTCACTTTTGAGCCCTTGAATTAGTGTACATTCATTATCAATTGTTATGGAGATCAAAATATGAACAAGAATATGTTGCTATATGTGATGAGGTACTGGTGCCATTGTATAAAATAGTGAACCATGAGGATTGTCCATGGTTCAGTGCATCATCTGTTCCAGTGATAAAGTAGATCAAAGATTGGTACGTGGAAGAAAGAAGTGGTTACATTAGGTTATACAAGTGCTCCAAGTCTCCTCATATGCTACCTAAGTATGTACCCAACAGGTTGGTAATTGTGAGATAGCCTACCAAGCTGCTTTTTATGGGGTGGCCAGGGTTCTAAAGAAGCAAGGGAAGAAACTATAACCATCTTTTTCGTAATGAACCAAATTGATTCATATACTAAATATCCAAAATAAATAGGACAACAATAAGAAATCCATGTAGGATAAATATAATGTATTGAAAGATATGAGAGATGATTACATTAGCATGTGATGTTGCGTATAAATATACATTAAATGGTCACATACTTGAATAGAAATCCCTTTTAAACATGTGACATTTGGTTATTTAAGATTGTATATTGTTATTATTAACATTATAAATGTATTTATGTTTGTTACATTGCCCCACCTTCAAAAATGTTTTGTCCTCAAAGCATAATCTAGAAAAGATAATGTCTTTTATCTTGCTTGTAATGTTTTGTTTTTGATGTTATTATGGTTGAAGAAATCAAACTATATGATCTTCGAAGTGCTGAAGAGAATTGTTGCATTGTATTAGAACTAAGTATGCATCAGATGGAAGTGTTGAAAGACATAAGACCTAGTTAGTTGCCAAAGGATTCTCTCAAGTTGATGGAATTGACTACAACGAAACCTTTTCCCCCGTATCCAAAATGAATTCCATCTGCCTTGTTCTAGCCCTTGTTGCCTCACATAGACGGGAGGTCCATCAGATGGATGTAAATCCGACTTCTTGCATGGGGATCTGCTAGAAGAAATCTACATGGAACAACCTCCTGGCTATGTTCAGAATGACTTCAGCCTTGTCTACGGCCTTAAGAAATCTCTTTATGGTCTTAAGAAAGCTCCTTGAGCTTGATATGCTAAAATGGATAACTTTCTTCTTGACATTGGCTTTTCTACATTTCATTTTGACCCCAATGTCTTACTAAGAAAGTAGGAAGCCATCTCATAATACTTGTTCTTTATGTGGATGAGCTTATCCTCATTGGTAGCGACCCTAAACTTTTAACCCATGTGAAATCCAACCTTAACTTACTAAGAAAGTAGGAAGCCATCTCATAATACTTGTTCTTTATGTTGATGACCTTATCCTCATTGGTAGCAACTCTAAACTTTTAACCCATGTGAAATCCAACCTTAAAGAAGAACTTTGAAACAATAGACTTAGGCTATTTGCATTATTTCCTTGGCCTCTAATTATTGCAAACTAAGGAAGGAATTTCACTTTCCCAATCTACGTATGCGTGTGACCTTCTTTGCCGCTTTCACATGGAAGATTGTAAACGAACTCCTTCTTCCTTCTAGTCTAGAGTTAAACTTGTTGTTGTTGATGCCACATTGTACCATTAGTTAGTTGGTAGCCTTTTGTATTTGATTCATACCCTTCATGATATTTCCTTTGTTGTTGGTCATGTTGCCTGATATATGCAAACACCCCATGAAAGCCATTGGAAAGCATAAAAAAGGATACTTCGGTATATCCGAGGTAGAGTTTAGTTTTAGATACATTATAGTTCAGGGGGGACTCCTTTGTTGGTTGGTTTCACTAATTTAGATTGGGTTGGGGACCCTGATGATCGAAAGTCTACTGCAACTTATGTTTTCAGCCGTGGTTTCAGACCTGTCACTTGGGCTTGTAAGAAACAACAAGCTATTGCTCTTTCTTCAACAAAAGAAGAGTATTGAGTAGTGGTTAATGCAAGTCAAGAATCCTTGTGTCTTTGATAGATCCTTTTAGAGTTTGGAATCTAGCAACAACATCCGACCACCCTTTGGTGTGACAATCAGATTGCCATAGTCACATTTCAACATCAACGCAACAAACACATTGAGCTATAAATGCACTTCATTAGAAAGCTCATTCATGATCGAGTTCTTGAAGTGCTCTTTTTCCCTACAAAAGCTCAAGTTGTAGACATTTTCACAAAGTCTCTTACAAAAGCGAAGTTTTCCAAACTTCATTCTATGTTAGGAGTTCAGGAAGTTGACATTAAGAGGGGATAGTCTCTAGTGCCTCCTTCCTTCTCCTATTGTGTCCCCTTTGTAAATCCTTCAATCCTATCCCAAGTTGTTCTTCATAGGGGATGTTAGGATATTTAGACACTCAGGAGTTAGTTAAGATCGACTTGGTCTAATGTGTCTTTAGGTAAGAGTGTGTTTCTTTAGTATGCATTTGTAGTTATGTAATCCAACGATCTCGATATGTTCTAGACATAGAGTGACTTGATGACTCATATTCTCCTCGATCTTAATTGTTGATGATTGCAGCTTTGTGAGACATTCTTCAGGTCTTCTCCCCAGAGTAGTGGGCTGGGTCGACCTATGCCTTCTCCCTATCTTCTCCTTGATGGACTGAGCTGGGTTGACCTGAGGTGAGTCTTCTCCTGAGTTGTGCTGGGCTGGGTTGACCTGAGATGAGTCTTCTCCCCACGTGGATGGGCTAGGTTGATCTGTAGGGACGTCCTTGATCTTCTCCGCATATTGGGCCAGGTTGAACGCTCGTTTGAGACTGAGTTGAGCATGACACTTGTCAGAGGAGTGGCAAGCTGTCCTGGGATGGCACCCAACATTCCATGGGAGCAAACCATGTGGACATGTCACTTGGGAGTTGACCAAGTGGACACATCATGAGGGAGCATCCCTTGATGATGATGATAACTTGTTCTAGTGGGTCGTAGGCGTAGCCCCTAGAAGAGATGAGGACGTTCACATTGGGTGCAACCATGTGTGACATATTGATGCAACCTTTCACTATGATGACCAGAGACAAGAAGAAGCCCAACGTCTTGTGTAGAAGACCTAATCAGCTAAAGTCGACCTGGATGAAGAGACACCTTTTGGAAAGGATAAAGTTCACATTGGACTTGTATAAATAGAGAGAACAATCTCTCATTTTGTCATAACACACTTGGATCACTTTCTCTCTCTTGTGTAGTGCTAGCCTCTTGGGATTCTAGCGCACTTCTTCTTGGTGTTGGGATTTTCTCTTGGACTATTTATTATCTAGTGAAAAGTTGCTACTAGGTTTTTCTCCCTTGTGAAGAAGGGTTTCTCAGGGTATCTCTTGTGTATCTTGTGCATGGTTATCTTCTTGTGATCTTGGATAATTGTATGATGCAATTAATGCTTAGGGTTTATGCTTCATGATGCTTATGCTATTGCAAAATTGAATAGTATGTTAACAAGTTGATCAAGCATAAAAATTCAACATGGTATCAGAGCAGTGTTCTTGAAGAAGCCATTGCACAAGCTTCTCTAGCACCTTTCTATGCTAGCCGTCACCTTCTTGCTGCAACTGCAAAAACGACCCTTACCCTTTTTTCCTTGTCAAACTAGTTTTAGCACTTTCCCTTGGACGTTGGGCCTAATCTCGTCACAGACAGGTACGGCCTAGTCCAACGCATCACCTACAACTTTGAGATTGCAAATTGAAAGAGTCTGCATTTTCGGCCCTAAGGTTTCTAGGGTTTTTTGTAGATTTTGGCCCTAGGGTTTTTAGGTTTTCTGCAATCATGGTGGGCAACGTTCCTAAGGAAGATAGGCTTGATGGAGCCTCTAATTTCAACTCCTGGAAATCAAGATCACTCATCACTCTAGAGGAGAGTGACCTAATGAAGTTTGTGGAGGAATTTGTACCAGAACCAACAAATGCGTCAGAGAAAACTCAGTGGAAGAAAAATGACGCCAAGGCTAGAAAGATAATTATTTACTCTGTGAAAGATCATCTTGTTCCAGATATCTCCCTAATGAAGACTGTGAAAGAGATGTTTGATGCTTTGAAGAAGTTGTTTGAAAGTAAGAACACCAACAAAGCCATTGCCTTGAAGCACCAGCTTCAGAATATTAAAATGACCAAGGCAAATACAATTGCCACCTTCTTCATGAAAATTGTTGAGATCAGAGATTAGTTAGGCGCCATTGGAGAAATAATTTCAGACAGAGAGCTGGTAATGCTAACCCTCAATGGTCTACCAAGTCATTGGGAACCGTTCATCCAAAGCATCAATGGACAATCCAAATTGCCTAAGTTTGATCGCTTATGGGCACACTGCACTCAGGAGGAGACAAGACTTGCAGTGAGAGGTGCACATAGTTCCCATCATGATGAAAGTCATGCTCTTGCTTCTCATGCACGGAAAGGCATATGAAGAGGAAAAGGTACGCAAAGATTTCAGAGAAAACGAAAGCCACATCAGGTTCATGAACACAAGGAGAAAGACATGTCAAAAGTTCAGTGTTACAGATGTGATAAATATGGACACTATGCCAGAGACTGCCCTATACGAAAGAAAGGAAGGAGGCATGCAACCACTGCCAACGTTGATGAAGATCCACCTCACACAAGATCTGATCCTGCTGAAGAGTTCTTCTTCATCTCAACCCTCTCAAGTACGATTCCTACTAGTAATAATATCTAGTTGATTGACAGTGGTGCTTCCAGACATATGACTGGATATAAAGAACATCTCACTGAACTAGTGGAGAAGGATTCTCAGTTACATGTTGTACTTGGTGACGATGCTAGATATGTTGTGAAGGGAATTGGACCACTTCCCTTCAACTAGACTCTGGTATTCTACTTCATTTGAGTGATGTATTGTTTGTACCGGGGATGAGAAGGAACCTTGTCTTTATTTTAGCCTTAGAGGACAAAGGCTACAAGGTTTCCTTTTCCGATGGAAAAGTTCTTGCATGGCACAAGAACTCTAATATGGATTCAACCAATGTAATTGGTGTTCGAGAAGACAACTTGTACAAATTGATAGTTCTTCTAGTTCAGGCACTTGTACATGATTTTATCAGTCTGAGTGAGCTTTGGCACATAAGACTTGCTCACTTACATTTCAGAGCTCTTCCCACTCTGGGGAAGATGGTGACTAGACTTCCACCACTTCGTGTTGAGCATGATGGCGTTTGCAGAGGCTGTGCTCTGGCAAGAATGCCAAGGGGACATTTTCCAGTAGTGACAACAGATCCAAAGGAATCTTGGATCTAATACATTCAGATTTGTGTGGACCTATGACGGTTGCTTCCTTGAGTGGATACTTATACTATGTGATCGTCATTGATGATTACTCAAGGAAGACGTGGATTTACTTCTTGAAATCCAAGGAGTCAGAAGAATTCCTTGTCATGTTCCAAGAATTTAAAGCTCAGATTGAGAACCTGACCGGAAGGAAGATTAATACCTTGAGATCAGATAATGGAGGAGAATATACCTCCAAATGTTTTATTGATTTCTGAAGTGAGGCAGGGATCAAGAGGGAGTACACTGTTCCTTACAACCCTCAACAAAATGGAGTTGCAGAAAGGAAGAACAAGTCTATTGTGGAAGCAACTAAGGCAATGATCCATGATCAGAGTCTATCGATGTTTCTTTGGGCAGAAGCATCCATGATCGCAGCATGTGCAGGACATAAGTCCTCATAAGATTTTGAAGAACATAACTCCCAAAGAGGCCTTCAACGGAGTTAATCCTGAAGTAGGACACTTCAGGATATTTGGGTGTCCAGTCTACATTCACGTACCCAAGGAGAAAAGATCAAAACTAGAACCCTCTGGTAGGAAGGACACATTTGTTGGGTACAATGAATCATCGAAGGCATATCAGATCTACATCTCAGGTCAGAGACAGATCGAAGTGAGTCGAGATGTTTCCTTTGAGGAGGAAGTTGCCTTCAGAAAATTGAGGTCTCACATAGAGACTGACAGTGAGAGAGAGGAAGAGATGGTGTCTTCCCCACCTCACACCCCAACAATACAGAGAGAGCCAGGCGATCCAGTAGAGACTATTGAGCATGTTGATCCTATTGAGCCAGTACATCATATTGATGTTCTTAGAGAGATTACAGTGGGTCAAAAAAGACCTGCCTGGGCTCGTTAGACCTTGCAGGAGGCAGAGGGACATGCAACTCCTCGTGGTACTTTCAGAGAAAGTAAGAGACCCCGAAGATTCTCGAGTTATATAGCAACCATAAGCCACATCATTTATTCCAAGCCTTCCAGTTATGAGGAGGCATCTAGTCAGCCAATATGGAAGGATGCCATGATGGAGGAGTATCAGTCCATCATGAAGAATGCTGTATGGGACATTATTCCAAGACCCAATGGGAAGTGTGTTGTGACTTCCAAGTGGATTTATAAGATAAAACATGCAGTTGACGGGAGCATTGAGAAACACAAAGCAAGATTTGTAGCCAAAGGATTCTCTCAGGTGGAGGGAATAGACTATGAGGAGACTTTTGCTCATGTTGCTCGATATATCTCCATTCGGACGATTATTGCACTTGCTTCAGCCTTGGGTTGGAGACTACATCAGATGGATGTGAGTACAACCTTTCTCAATGGCGAGATTGAGGAAGAGGTGTATATCGCAGCCATATGGCATTGTGATCCATGGGAAGGAGTCCCATGTGTATTCCTCACCGGAGCAGAGAATCTCATTACTTGGTGCAAGCATAAGTTGGCTTCTAAATTTGAGATGAAGGATCTCAAAATGATGCATTACTTCTTGGGACTTGAGGTATGGCAGAGAACTGATGAGATCTTCTTGAGTCAATGGAAGTACATAGTTGAGATCTTGAGGAGATTTGGTGTGACAGACTGTAAGTCCATGATCACATCGATGGTGACGAATCTGAAGAAGCTGAGTGAGTCTTCTTCTGATTCAGACTTGATTGATTCGACTATGTATCGACAACTGATTGGATCACTGATGTATCTGGTACCAACCCTCATATTTTCTATGTAGTGAATGCACTTAACCAGTTCATGAGTCAACTGAGACAGATACATTGGGTGATTGCGAAGCATGTGTTGAGATACTTATGAGGAACAGTTGGATATGGCCTAAGATATGCTTCTAGTATCGACACGAGATTGCACGGGTATGCTGATTCAGATTGGGCAGGAAGCACAATTGACAGAAAGAGCACCTTCGGATGTTGCTTCAGCCTAGGATCTGCCATGGTTTCCTGGTGCAGCTGGAAGCAAACTTCTTTGGCCCTGAGTACCGCAGAAGTCGAGTACACTGTAGTATGTACGACAGTACACGAAGTAGTGTGGCTTCGCAAACTCCTTGCAGGATTATTTGGTCAGATACTGGATCCCACTGTGCTACATTGTGACAACCAGAGCTATGTGAAGCTCTCAGAGAATCCAATATCTCATGATAGTACCGAACATGTTGAGATCAAGTATCACTATATTTGTGATATTGTGTAGAGGAAGGCAGTTCGAGTGGAATACCTTCCTACCGATGAGCAGATCGTAGATGTTCTCACTAAGCCCCTTGCTAGGTCGAAGTTCGTGTACTTTCCGTGATAAACTTGGTGTGACAGAGAATGTTGAGAGGGAGTGTTGATGATTGCATCTTTGTGAGACATTCTTCATGTCTTCTCCCCATATTGGGTTGGGTTGAACGCTCCTCTGAGACTGAGTTGAGCATGACACTTGTCAGAGGAGTGACAAGCTGTACTGGGATGGCACCCAATGTTCCATGGGAGCAGACCATGTGGACATGTCACTTGGGAGTTGACCAAGTGGACACATCACGAGGGAACAACCCTTGACGATGATGATGACTTGTTCTAGTGGGTCGTAGCCCCTAGAAGAGATGAGGACGCTCACACTGGGTGCAACCATGTGTGACATATTGATGCAACCTTTCACTATGATGACCAGAGACAAGAAGAAGCCCAACGTCTTGTGTAGAAGACCCATCAAAAGCCCAACGTCTTGTGTAGAAGACCTAATCAGCTAAAGTACGCCTGGATGAAAAGACACCTTTTGGAAAGGATAAAGTTCACATTGGACTTGTATAAATAGAGAGAACTATCTCTCATTTTGTCATAACACTTGGATCACTTTCTCTCTCTTGTGTAGCGCTAGCCTCTTGGGATTCTAGCGCACTTCTTCTTGGTATTGAGATTTTCTCTTGGATTATTTATTATCTAGTGAAAGGTTGCTGCTGAGTTTTTCTCCCTTGTGAAGAAGGGTTTCCCAGAATATCTCTCGTGTATCTTGTGCATGGTTATCTTCTTGTGATCTTGGATAATTGTATGATGCAATTAATGCTTCATGATGCTTATGCTATTGCAAAATTGAATAGACTGTTAACAAGTTGATCAAGCATAAAATTTCAACATTAATAACATATGGATTCATGCCTTAACACTCGATTGGTCCATGATCTCTATTTAAAGAGCACGGAGGATCATTTGTTGATGATCGATTGTGAGAAACTCTTGTGTAAAATATTTTTCTCTTGCATTAATATATTGCCTCAAGTAGCCACGTTGGTTGGGGCCGTGGACTGTTTCCCTTTTCAAGGGTTTTAACCACGTAAAAACATTGGTGTTATGATCTTTGATTTGGTCGTGTGACCAATTGCTTAAGGTGTTTGTCTTGTGGGGGGGAATACCCTATTTTGTGGAACACTTTGATCCATTCCATATTGATCTTCATTGGAATTTTTTGTGAGTCAATTATTTGGACAAAACTTCTCGTCTTGTGTTTCCAAGTTGGTTGTTCATTTCATCCCCACTCTATTTCAAAATTGTGATTCTTATGATAGTATGAAGAATATCATTTATATTCATATTGATTTTGTGATTGGTCACGAGGACTCTTGTGATTTGGATGATTGTAAGGCATCCTTCTATCTTGTCTTGATTTTAGTGTTGGAACATTTGTTGTTTGTCACCTTAGGTATTTTTTAGTTGATAACAATCCAACATAAGCATTATTTGGATTTAGGAAGAGTTGCTCTATCTTTTCTTGTTCTTTAATTTGTGTAAGTAGGCTTCGACTATGACTCCTTAAGTGAGAAATTTCTTCAATTTTCTCTAGTAAGTTCTTGTCAAAAATTTCCTTGATTTTCTACATCTTCTATTGTGAATTTTGATAATTTTGAATAATTTTGAAGGACCTTATAGAGTACATTTTCTATATGTTTTGATGAGGGAACGTCCATACATGACTTCACAATAAAGTCCTACAATGTTAATGTTCTTTTTATTATGGAAAAATGTCAAATATTAATACTCCAAATTCAAGATAGAGAGACTATAAGGGAAGGAGAGAGACTTTGTTATTACACACAACTAATGTACTCATTATTCTATCTTCTTAATTGTCTTTAAGAAGTCTTGTAGGGAGAAGCCCCAGTGTTTGTGATGTAAACCCTAAAGTGACATGAAGATGGATGGTGGTGCTTGAAGATGTTATTGGACTCCTTTCTTGTGTGATGCAAGAGGATGCCAGGGATTCTGCTTATCCTAGAGAAGAACATGAGTTTTAGAGGAGTTGAGGACTTGGATGCAAGCCTTGTTTGTTGTTGTTACTCATTCTTTATATTTGTCATGGATAAGCCTTATCTATTGTGTTGATGTGTTACACATCAAAATTACTCACTTCGATAGTGTCGCAAGTGTCGTCATTACAAGTGTCGCATTTTGCTCACAAGTGTCGCATTTTTCTCACAAGTGTCGCAAGTGTCGTCATTACAAGTGTCGCATTTTGCTCACAAGTGTCGCAAGTGTTAAGCAAAGCATACTGCCATGATGCTTATGTCATACTTATAACGACATTAAAAAGACACTTGAAACACCTCCAACACTTGATTTGGAAGAAGAGGAATGGTTAACTGGAGCTATGTATCTCTTGCCATCTGAAAGAACCATTGAATTTGGGTTTTTAGAGGAGAGCGCTCCCCTATACCTCTCTCAGGAGTGCTGGCGCCCCCCTATAGACTGTTAGGGAGCGTTATAACACTTCCTCTGCCATTTTGAAGGAGCGCTACTACTTTTGGGAGTGCTGGCGCCCCCCTAAACCTTGCTAGGGAGCGTTATAACGATCTGACACCCCTTTTGAGGGAGCGCTACCTATTCTGGGCAGCAGTTGGTTTGTTGAGAAGAATGAGGAAAAGATCTTTTCAATCTTGGAAGGCAGTTGGATTCGAATCCTTGGCCAAGCCATGATCACATGGCAGATCCATAACTAAAGGAGGAAAATCCTCAACTTACTCTAAAGATATCTCAAGTGGTTGAGCCTCTCTAAACCTATATAAGCAGGCTCTCTCATGGTGAAAAAGGGGAATAATTAGAAGCATGAAACCTATGATCTCATAGGAAACACACAGTGAAGTGGTGGAGAATAATCAGTGAAGCTGTTGTCATTTTGATCGTGGGTCTTTTGAGCAAGGGTTAGACAAAGAGGATTTGACGAAGTTGCTGCATTCACATCTACAGTTGTAAGTTTCTTTCGTTATTGTTCTCATCAATATAACACGCTTGGCCTGTTTCTTTCTAGTTTGTGTTTAATCTCACATGAACTTGTCTCTAATAGATAGGTCTATTTCAAGCTAATATCAGTAGAGTAGGAAGTGGTTGTACTTTTGTTTGTCTACAGGGCTTAACGAGGAGCGAAAGATTGGAGCTCAACTCGGATCGTTCAGGGACAAACACCGGTAAAAGGTACTTCTTTTCTCCTTTCTCTTCATACATTAGTTTATATAGATCTAAAAGGAAGTCAGTGTCCATGATAAGCATCTTCTGTCTTAAGAGTTAAGAGTCTAGCTCTCAAGAGGAGATCTACCTTTCCGCAGGGAGATTTTCCTTCAACATGATGTAAGAGGAGTAGCACTAGGGTTTGTGATAGAAATCCTAGAGAAGACACGAAGAGAGTTAGCACTTTTGGTGATATTGCAGCCTTGTTCTTGTGTGATACATGGAGCCTAGGCAAGATCATGGAGTGCTAGATGAGTAGCCTTGTTTGTTGAGTGGGGTCTTGAGCTTGGTGTGATACCTTACTTGGAAGAAGAGTCTTGGTGCTTGTGTTGATGCAAGAGTTGAAGACCTAGGGTATGAGGACTCAAACCATAGGATGGACCTGAAGACTTGGAGTCTAGCTCTAGAGTTGTCATGTAGACCTTGAACTTGTGTGATGCAAGTTGGCTAGGGTTTGTTAATCCTAAGGAAGACAAGAGCACTAGTGTAGAGACCTAGAGCATGGTGAGATGCCTTACTTGGAGAACTTGGGGCTTGATGTGATGTCATGCTTGATGGAGCTTGGTGAGATGCCTTGCTTGGGCAATTAGTTGTCATGGATGTGATGATGTACTTGGAGGTACACTTGTGTGATGCAAGTGGTGGAGCAGCCAAACTTTGGTTAGAAGGGATTCCTAGCTTGGAGGAGTTGGAGGTTGGTGTTTGACAGTTGGTGTAATGTTATTTTGTTGCAGTTATCGTAGCTAGGCTTGGAGAGCATCGAGGAGTAATCCTAGCTTGTGAAAAGCTAGTGGATTGAATGTACCAGCATATCACAAGCTGTTGGTATGTATTTGTACTTCATTCTTATGTTAATATGTAGTGTACATTGCTGTCCTAAACTTCTGTACTTGCAGATCTGATTTACAACTTATTTCTCATGATGATTTGAGTAGTTAACAACGTTGGTTTATCATGTTGATTTGATATAACAGTAGGAAGATTTACTTGGGTATTGTCAAGTAAAGAGAATCTAACAGGGCAGTTTTGTAGCTGGTATAAATCTGCAATAAGATTAAATTCAGATCTGGTTTGTACTTGGGGATGTGCCCTTAAGGGTTGGGAATCATCTCGCAAGATTGTATATCATTTAGTGGTTGTTTCCTCGATTGTCTAGTTGATTGGTTGATGGAGAAATGAATTTTTTCTGACTGGCGGAATCGACAACTAGTTGGGCTTGAACTCGTGTGACACGGGGTCGAGTTATCTGACTGCTACCATTATAACCTCCAGGCATGCCAATGCAGCCCCTCACGCGGCACACAAGGTAAGTCGAGGGTTTCAAACCGGTGACTTCACATAACGCAGTGTCTTAACAGTACACTCCATCACCAACTGTTCTATATCCCAGGGGCGATGGAGAAATGATTTATATGTTGCTGTAATTGATAAATCAGATTCAGCCCCAAGGTTGAAGGTTCATTAAGAAATAGATCCAAAAAACATTAAGTAGGGTTGAAATCTAAGTTACAAAAAAGTGTTGAAAGTCCCTACGAAGCACTCAACCCATGGATTTTTAATAGAATACACATGCTTTTTAAACATGCGACGTTTGGTATGCATGTATGTATGTATTATTGTTATTATAGGTGTATTTATGTTCGTTACATTTCCCTCTCTTATTGACTCTCATGAGTCAATGGACTTCAACCATGCTGAAGATGTAGCTCCATAATTGGATGTGGCTCTTCTTTAAAGAGCCACTCAAAATACACAATTGTCTCCACGTCGTAAGAGATTAATCATTATTTCAAGAGCCTAGCACTCATGTGGGGGTTTTGTCATGAGCATGTAGAAGAGGAAGAGATATTCAGGAGGGCTAAAGATCAAGTAGAGGTGGAGAAAAGAATACGTAAGGAGATACAATGGCAGTCCCAATCGTTGCATCTAGGACCTTCAAGAACCACTAAAGGGACTTTTGGGAAAGTGATCAAAGTCTTACACCATCCAATCAAAAGTCACACAGAATCGATGCATCTGTTCATTTTGTTTGTTGACATCTTCATCGGTTCCTTCTCATCACCTTCATTACTATTTTCGTTTTTATCCTTAAGTTGTGTCTTCGTCTCGATCTTCAACCATGTCTTCATCTTCATGCATGTACTCCCCTTCACTCAATTTTATGTCATTGGTTGCATCTTTTTTCGTCCCTTACATAGATCATCACATTCTCCTCTTTCGTCTTTGTTACTGTAAACCTCTGATTGTCAATTGTTATTTTCCATTCCCCATCCGATGTTTGTCCAAATAAGAATTGTACTAGCTTGTGTTGCATACTTTCATCAATGATTCTCTGTCACACAATTTCAAAGGTTCTAAGTTTTTGTTTACTTATTTTTTGTCCTCGTTGTTCTTGTTATAGACTTTCATAATTTTCCTTTTTCTTTGTAAATGCCACATTTGGTCTCTCCTTTACTTATTTAGACATCATCCCTCTTTGGTCCATAACCTTCTCCCCATCATATTTGGGACATGAACCCTAAAATTGATGATTTCCTCTTTGGCTCTATACATGAGGGAGGCTTCCAAGTTTTGATCGTCCATGCTTAGACTTCCCCCACCATCGAATGCCACTAGTATGATTTCCTCCATCTCAATGCTGACAGATAGAGGCACCAAGAGGCAGGCAAATAGCATTTCCACTTCAACATCCATATATGTGAGACCTCGGCGAGCCCCTTGACCTCTGCCCATGAGACCCTTACGACAGAGTTGGGTCTAGCCCTAGAATAGTTCTTTCATCCACAATAGACACCTTCCTTCCCACTCATCGAGATCTCAGTAGAGAGCAGCCTCTTCCAGGCAACATGCTATACTTGGATCTTCCAATATTTCTAGATCTTCTAGTTCATTTGGATAGTCCTCCATTAGGGGTTTGTTCATGTCAACCTCAGATGGTAGGCTAGTTCCACCTACTACCACTCCAAATTCAGAGGCTAGTAGTTTCTCCTCCTCCTTATCAATAGACAAATGATCCTCCAAACCTTGAGCACATTCTCTAGGCACCTCCAGTCGAGACATTTCTCTTGGTTATAGAGTTCTTTAGAGGGATCCTTTCTTCTCTAGGAATTCCCAGCTTTGGGTCTTTCTATTTGATAGATGATAGATTTTAGATACCAGGTCTTTGACCTCAGAGGCTAGATATACTTTTTACAAGAGCTGCACTTGCACTCCCACTGTATTGTTTTTGATGTACCTAGTAGTCCCTTTGACCTATTTATGGTCACTTGTTGGACATTAATAAAATTATCTTATCTTATCTAGTAGACTTCACTAGCCCTCTTGGCTCTCTTGGCCTTTGCTTAACTTCTCAAGGCCCCTCAATGAGAGGAAATCCCCTCGTTTATCTCTCTCCTCCCTTGGGTGGAGGTGTGATCATCCACCACCAAGACGTTCCTAACCCCCTATCTGTACTAGGAATTCACATCATCCTCAAGCATAGAGTCACAGAAACCTTAATGTTCGTCATGTGCACAAGTCAAACACCTTATTTCTTCTTGTCTTCACATTGACACTTTGTCTTGGTCTGGTTGCTATTACCAACCAAGCATGGGTCCTCCCGTACTACTAATCATGAAAGCTTATATCTTGGGAGTTTCCATTTGTTGAGTTCCAAGCATGATAACGGCACCAAATGTTGATGTTGAGAGTGTCATGAACAACCATGTTGGGAGTTTCCCACAAATTCCAAACTGGGTGCAAAACTT
>SNQJ01S0020284.1:0-18130 GCA_010110895.2 Picea sitchensis
GAGCACCCAAACAGTGATAACAACCATAACATATCAGCTAAACCAAAAACTACAGTTGGCTGTTATAAAACAGCAGAAAACAAAATTTATGACAGCAAGAAACTTAGTGTCTTAGCTTGGTCAAAGACAGACCAAGAAGACTGTTGATAGGACCTGGAAATTTTACAATGGGGACTCATGTTCTGCAGATAAACTGCAATAGTACTCGCCTCTACCCATAGGTAAAGAGGAAAACTTTGATCATGCAGCATGGATCTCGTTGCATCGGTGATAGCCCGGTTCTTCCTCTCGGCAACCCTGTTCTGTTGGGGATTGTAGGGTACTATCATATGTCTTATGATCCCATGTTGGGCACATAACTCTATGAACTGAGTGGAGGAATACTCTCCTCCATTATCCGACCGCAAGACCTTGATCCTCTTTGCAGATTGGTTCTCCACAAGAGCTCTGAACTCTTGGAACCTCTTGAAGACCTCACTCTTAGTGTTCAGGAAATAGATCCAGGTCTTCCTTGAGTAGTCATCAATTAAAGTGATATAGTACTCATGACCACTCAAGGAATTATGAGACATGGGCCCACACATATCTGTGTACTAAATCCAGTATCTCAGATGACCTGGTGTCACCGCTGGGGAATGAGGCCTTGGTAAACTTACCAAGCGCACACCCTCTGCAAACATCTTGATGCTTTGTATTGATATATGGCACTCCGGTGACAACCTCTCTTAGTCCTCCAAGAGCCCCATGATGTAGATGGGCCATCCTTTGATGCCATAGCTCACATGTTTTTTTGTTGTTGTCGTTGCTCACTGCCAATGCATGAAGAGGCTGAAAAAGCAATTTGTACAGTTTCCCATCCTTCACTCCAATCACTTGTCCTGAGGTAAGCGAGGACGCCTTATGGTGTATGAAGACCTTGGTCCCTCTTAAGGACATCTCAAGACCTTTATCCTGGACGGTGGCAATTGAAATCAAATTCGTCTTCAGCGCAGGGACATAGAGAACATCCCTGAACGATATGGGTGGCATATCATCTCTCTGAAAGGTAACAATGCCAATCCCAACAACTCTGACCAAGGAGTCATCTCCGAGAGTGATCTCCATCCTTACCTTTGTGTCTCTGAGATCAGTCAAATGCTCTCTCACTCCAGTCATATGGCTCGAAGCCCCGCTGTCAATATATCAGATATTGGATGTCGTCTCAACTGAAGTGCAGCATATGAGGAAAGCACACTCTCTCTCAAACAAAGTCTGAAACTATGCCTCCTATGTTGTAGTTGAAGTTCCACCCCTCTTCTTCTTCCTATTGGGACATTGTTCGTCATAGTGCCCCATCTTCTTACAAACAAATCACTTCACTTTGCTCATATCTCTCTTATGCCCATTGTTGCTCTCTCCTCCCTGGTCGATCTTCTTCTTGCCCTTTGTCCAAAGAGAAAGATCCTCATCACCCTGCACTGTCCCCTGTTGTCCAGAAGCCTTTGATATAAATCTAGTCTCCTGAACGAAATCATCCCACAATCTGTCCCAAGTGGGCATGATCTCCCTAGAAACAATGCCACGAACAAATGGACCCCATGGTTTGGTAAAGTTGTTTAGGGTTGTCCTCACCATAGAATCTGGGTCCACTACCTCTCCAATGGCTCCAAGCTCGTCTCTGATCTAGGTGTATCAGCCAAGGAAAGAAGTCATCGACTCAGACTTGAGCATGCGAATGCCCTTGAGTCAATCATACAAAACCATCTTTCGGTTCTGGTTAAAGCTCTCATAAATCTTGCATAGAGATGCCCACATCTCAAATGCATATGTTTTCCCAGTGAAGTGGGGAATGATGTGATCCCGCATGCATCACATATCGTCCTCTTTCCCTTGTCGTTCCTCCTCTTGAACTCTGCTAACAAGAAGGGAGAAGTAGCAGGGGGAACAGGAACAACTGCCTGAACTATATCCCATAGTTCGAAGTCCTCCAAGACAAAGACAATCATGGCCTTCCAAGGCGACCAGTTGCTAGCTCCAGCTAGCCTATCCTCCACACGCATCTGAGATGTTGACATCACTGTCGACTGCACTCAAACTGATGTTGCAATTACAAAGGAATGTTGCCTCACTCCTGTCAACACAGGTATGAAAAGACGCAAACGAACACTGACCTCACTCCTAGCAATATAGGTGTGAAAAGAGGTTGTGAAAAATCAGCCTCACTCCTACCACGTAGGTGTGAAAAGAGACTGATGAAAATGTCCACAAACTTCTCTACAACCCTCCACAAAAATCTACCACTAAACTCAGTCAATGGTTGTCCACAAAATCTTCCCAAAAGGTGTCTAAAACAGTGCACCAAGATGTTGTCCAAAACTCAACAAAAAATCAACCACCAAGCTCTGATACCATGAAGATTTTCCAGGTCCTAACAAGCTGCCAACTAGGTATGTCTTTGACCTCAAGTTGGCTCTAAGTTTCAACTGTCAAACAAGGGTTTGATGTTGTTTTATAACAGCAATATGTTCAAGAACTTCTTTGTTGTTTTGTTACAGTTACATAGGCCATTTAGGTACTCTAGTATGTAGTTTTTGTCACCATGTTAGCACATGCATACCAAAATATATGTAACACACCTAGAGATCTTTACTGCTAAAAATATTGTTGTTCTAAACACTAGCATACATGAAAATGAATAGAGGTATTTTTGGTCAACATGACCCTGGATAAAACCCCCCTGGGGAAAACCGATTTGGAATATGAGTGTGTATATATGTGGAGAATAGAAGGTGGACTACAAAAAGTACAATAAACAGATGAACTTGATAGAATAGCAGCTTGAACCAAGTTGAAACACAAGTCCAACTGAAGAAGATGTGCCCTAGGATGGTGTGCCCTCCTCACAATGTTTCCTAGACCACTGAATTGAAGCACTCTGATGAATGAAAGCTCTGATGGAGAAACCCTCCCACAGTACTTTGAATCTGTGTTGTAGCTCTCCATTGAAACTGACCTCACTACAATCTAAACTCTGAAAGTCCTGCCTGTTGTCAGTGCGCCCTCCTCCAAGCAAGATCTACTCCAACAACTAAATGAGGGTCTAAGCTATGTGGTTGCCTCCATGGATAGAAGCGCCCAAGCTTTCCAAAACTCTAGCCTCCAACCTCATCATCATGCTCTCTCTCAAACTCTCTAAGTGAACAAATGAGTGAATGAGCTCTCATTTTCCCTTTGCGCCCCTCTTGAACCTCCATAAGGAAACCTAAAATATGGACGGATGAGATCATCCCATCTCATGCTCAGTCAAAGGTTGAGATCATCCTATAATAATCTCACTCTCAAACCTACTTTGGGTTAAGTTCCCTAAGTTCACTTTATGTCTCCTAATTCACCCACAAAGTGAATTAATAGTCATTTAGGCTAAAATGACCAAATTTCACTTTTGACTTAAATCTCCTAAGTCAAAGTGAAATTAGACATAAGTACAAGGAACAAAGTACATAGTACTTCCCACATGTGTTTAGGAGCTCACAAACACATGGGGGACACTTCCCAAGGTACATAATCTCAACATTTTGTAACAACTTGTCCACATTTGCGTTGTCACTTCAAAAGTAAATACAGAACGTGCTACTTCCACTAATGTTAATCAGAAATCCAAAGAAATATTAAGAAATGTAATTAAAAATCACCTTGAGCCTAAATCCCACATATGAGAATGAAAAATGGATAAAACAGGATTATAGGTAAATGATAAAGAGTTAAAAAGAAGGAAAAAAAGATGTCAAATGATGGTAATTTTGTGGCTCATCATCTCCCCCAAACTGAATATGTTGCATGTCCTCATGCAACCCTGTTGCTTCACAACAACCAAGCTATAAGGACAGACACTAAATAATGCTTCATTTTTCAATGCATACCAATCAAATTTTTGCTCACTGTAATGACTCCCCTTCGAAGCATAGATCAAGTCATGAGGTCTCCTTCAAATTTTCACAAGAAAATAGGGTAAGTGGACACAAGACTATAATGTTGCCTTTGTTGTCAATTAGGTTTGCTTGATGGTGCATGCCCAAAGTACTTGTGTAGGTCTAAGCTGTCATGGACCACCCTACAAGAGGCAATCTATATCAACTTGATGGATCCACAACAAATAATATATGGCCTATTTCTCAGCACAACATGCCAAAAGGAAGTCTGAAACATGAGTGTTCTAAGCTTTGTAGTTGTGGTTGCCAATGAAGAGGCTAGTAGCATAATTGATTCTTGAATACTCTATTGGCATTATATGTGGTGCACAACATCCTATGAATTATGAATTTTACAAACCAACAAGTGCCTTTGTAAAATGTACACAACATGGAAAAAATTATTTGCAATCTTCATACCATATGTAGTGTATCCTCTAATGAATCTCATCTTGATTTTTGCTTGATGGTTCTTGTGGGGTACACGTTCATTTCCTTGGCTTGTCCATATCAGATACTTTTTTTTATTATGTTGTTGGTTCTTGTGGAGCAACAACAGTGTGTCCTTTTTCTTTTTTCTCTCTTGTTGTTGGTTCTTGTGTGACAGCAACAAGACCTTCTATTATCTACATATTTGGCCTCTTCCTCTGTATCTTCGACTTTAGATCCTCAGTGTCACTTTCAAATCGTTGTCTTGGATTTTTCGTATTCTCTCTCTTGTGATTCGTTAGAGTAGCCAAATCTAACAAAACCATTATTCTTCATATTGAGTTGGCTAAACTCAATACATTGATTAATTCCAAGATGTTTTCAAGATCACTATTAACTCATAAGAACCAATGTGAGAAAACATGCACATATAAATAAAGGAAAGTTTGAAAGTCTTCTTCTTAGCCCAGTGCCAATTTTTTTAGTAGAACTGCCTCCACACCTCTTTTCTAAGACGATAAGCCCACATAAACCACAACAACTAAGCGCATCACTGCGTCAAATGCAATTTCTCTGAATAGGGTTTCTTGATGTTGGTTCTTGTGTAGCGGCATTGATGCTTGATGTAGCAACACTAATGTCCTTCCTTGAACAACTTTTGGTCCTTCTCATTTTTGGACATTTAGGGAGGTGTTGGATTGGATTTAAGTTGTGGAAGTGGAGTAAGAGGATGTCATGGGTCAGATGAAGTGGTGAAGGTTTTAGGTTGAACAAGGATAAAGATGGTATGGGCATGGAAAATGATGGCTTGGTTCTAGAAGGTAAAGGTGATGGTACCCCTCTCCCCCAAACTAAAGACTTTTTCTATCCTTGGAAAAATGACAAATGGTAAGGAAGTAGGATAGAAAAGAAAAGAGGCTTAAGTGGTTTTCCAAATACAAATCTAAAGTATTCAATAAATCTGATAAACAAAGAGAAAGAAGAAGCGTACCTTCACCTACCTAAGAAATCCATGAACTTTGCAGCAAGCATATGATTTTCTATAGCAGGTTCTTCACAAGTTCCCATGGAAAAGAGCAACATCTTTGAAAATCTGTACCAAGGACTATCAGCAAAATCTCCTCTTGGTTTTGAGATATCTTCATGAAGCTTTGAGGAAAGACCATTTCTGCAACAACTTACTCTGCTACAAGTTCTTGTGGGGCGGTAGTCTCTTCCTCTTGGAGAATTCCTTCAACTGATTTCTTTACTGTTGGTTCTTGTGTAGCAACAGTAGAGCTTTCTCAGACTGGTTCTTGTGTGGAAACCTCACGGTTGGTAGGTGTTGGTTCTTGTGTGACAACACCTATTTCTTTAGAAATCTTGTGGTTGGTTCTTGTGTGACAACCACAAGGATGGTAGGTGTTGGTTCTTGTGTAACAAAACTTATTTCTTCTTCCATGAGCTCCCCCTATAGTTGGTTCTTGTGTGACAACCACAAGGATTATTGGTACTGGTTCTTATGTAGCAGTACCAATGTTGTCCTTGGAACTTTGTCATTTTGTTTCTTCTGTAGAAAGGGTGGATCTGTGAAGTACTACTAAGGATGAAAACATATTGCAATGTTCATAGCACATGGTTAAACGTTTGAGAATGAAGGTGTGCTAGACAAGATTAGCAACAGGAAAATAGCGAAAAAAAACCTTTATTGGATTGGTAGCAACAAGCTCCATTTATTCAACAATTATTGAAACTAGAGAGGTAGCTTGGCATTGTAAGTGAGCCAAATTACTTTATTGGGTGGGTCAGGAGTGGGCGGAGCAAGAATTTATGGAGGTTTTGTTGAGGACGGAAGTAGGTTGAAGTTGTGATGTGATAGCAGTGGTTACATGAATGATGTTATGAGGAAATTGTTGGCTTTCAAAGCTAACCACATAGGCAAAGAAAACTTTATTAACTTCAACGGGCAATTAGCTTTGAGCTGGGAAGAAGAAAATGCATGGGCATATCGTGGTGCTGGTGAAAGAGTATGATGAACATTAAATCTTTGTAGCAGTGGCATTTTTGTTGTAGCAATGGGACTTGACTTCTATATTACAGGTCTTTAGTTTGAAAATCAGTTCTTCAATTGTTTTGTTCTTCGTCCATCTGAAAACTCTTGATGTTGGTATTGGTCGACAACTGGAACAAACATTAGACATAGCTCGTTCAAGAACTCAACATTACATGATAGCGCACTTGTTTTCATGTCTTGGTGACATGCCCATTCCATTAAAGTTTGTCTTTGAAAATTACTCATTTCTATATTGACCTCCATGCTCCTTCTTTAACCTGCAAAAACTCGCATTTTTCTTGCAACACAAGGTGAGATTATGGATGAAAATAGATATGATGACTTTAATCCTCTAAAAACATCAAAATGATTGCAATTAATGCATATAAAACAAATCTCTTAAAGGATTCATTGAAAAAATTTCATCGTTACCTGTTGAGGAGTGGTGGCTAGCCAAGACTACCCAACAGTAATTTGATTATAAATTCTTCGTCTGATGTCTGATCAAAGTGATTCCAAAGACAAATTAAAGTATAGCCATACGACTATCTCTAGTACAAACATGTTTTGAAATTGATTTGAAATGGTATATCAAAAATGTTGAGAAACATGCTATATGACATCTATGTTCTTTATTTCCAGCGTTGACCAACAGTCATGGTTTTTGGCATAACTTTTCATCTGATGATGGATTGACTTGATTCCAGTTGGAGATGAAAATAGATTCATGTAGGTATCTCCAATAGAAACAGGTTTTTCAAACTTGAAGAATTTATGGGTTAAATATACCAAAGAACAGCCTAGGAAACAAGGAGTTGTATCAGTGCAGGATAGGGACTTAGTAATTAGGGCATAGATGTCTCGTATGATATTAGAGTGAGATGATTGGGTTGTAAACTAGATTCGTAGGAGGATACACCCTAGAAACATGTTTTAAAGATCTATCCATTTAGTTACTAAAAATTGATTGTTCGAACTCTGTTCTAGGTGAGATTAGTGATCCCAGATGCCACAAGAGTCTGATCAACAAGTTATTTCTTCCAAGTGATGATATGGGTTTGTGTGAATTTTTATAGGTGTAAAATTTTCAATGTAATGCATCCAAATGCAAAAAATTGCAAATACCCAACTCCTAAGTTGTGTGATATGGCCCTCGCAAGATCCTATGGTTAATGCAAGAATACATGAAGCAAGAATAAAATCAAATATCTAATTCAAACGTGGTATAATGATAATGGGATCTTGACATAATCATCATGGGAACACGAAGTGTTACATTATCTCTTAGATTGATATAATGAGAGCCTCACATACCCACCGTGGGAGCCATGGAGTGTCTCATTATTCATGAAACAACGTCCACATTTTTCTCATGGCATTATGATTTGTGTATAATGATGGTTTAAATAGTTGATCAAGGAACACAACCATCATCAAAACATTTAGTGTGCAGTTGTCAATATGCTAGGATCAAAGTGTCTAGGTGTAAGGCTGAGGTAATCGTTGAATTTTTGTAGGCGTGTTTTTCTCAATGTGATTCTCTTCTCCACCAAAAATTTGACCTAGATCATAATTTGCAAGATATGATTAATTTGTTGTAAGCCAAATTTTGAATGTGCATGCCTAGGACATCAAGAATTGTAGTTTCAAAGCTTCATGAATTCACAAAAACTGTACCTCCTTAAAGTTTAATGAAATGGTCAGAGGTTATTTGTTATAGCATCGAGTTCAAGTGTGGTATAAGATGATGAGATCCTAACATAACCACCATGGGAATCCAAGAGAACCCACAGAGTGTCCAATCATCTAAATTACAAAATTGATATAGTCGGATTTTTCCACACGTGTCCCGAGAAACTTAGATGTTCTTCAATGCATTCCAAATAAAAGTGATGGAAGGCTTATGAATTTCAGAATGCATACCTTTTTCAAATAACCTCTCCTTGATTTTTCTTCGAGCGGAATACCTCCTCCTCCTTCCAAGCTTCTTGCAAAAGAGATTGATTTATGCATTTATGTCTATATCTGAACATTGAAAGTGATAAGTAGATATTGTATGTGGTGTAGCAATGTTTTCCTAAGTTTTTGCACGTCAACTTTGCGAGAAGACCCGCAACCTAGGAAGTTGCAAAGGCGAAAGAGGTCAACACCAGCCGCAAGACTAAAGGTGCACCCATTGACCTTCTTTCCTCTCTCTTGTCATGCAGTTTAGATAGTTTTGGGGTAGCCTAAGGGTAGAACAATCTTTTAAGGGAAGTCAGCGCTCTACCTGTACCTAGACCCAGTATAGAGGGATTTTCCCCGCTAGGAGAATTGGTGACTCCACTGGAGATTCTCTAGGGTCTTATTGGGAGATCTTGGTTAGATTTGATTTTCAGTTTCTTTCTTATTTTTCTGAGTGTTATGAGTCAGTTTGGGTCTCTGGTCACCTTCCAAGTGCCTACCAGCTTCCCTTGCCCAAGTTGTTTGTCCAAATTTTTTATTTTTTTGAAAATTTATAGAGGTGTACGCGCCTTGTTCTCTATACAACGCGCGTACATACACGTTCTGCATTATATACAGCCCGCGTACATACGCAGGTTGGTCATGCACAACACGTGTACATACGTGGTCTGCATTATATACAGGTCGTGTACATACACAGACTGGTCATGAACAGCATGCGTCTCTGTTGTTTTAGAGAATTTTTTCAAAAGATTTTTCTTTTCCTACAGGAAAATTGTGGTTCCCGGGTCTACCTGAGTTGTAGAAGCTCCTGTTGTTTGGGGTTGAGACAATTTGCAGTCTCTTTTGGCATCTTTTGTTAGTTTTGCTTGAATGGATGAAAATAAAAATAAAATAAAATAACCTATTTTTTTTGTCTCTTTCTTTCTTTGCATTTGTTGTTCATTGTTATTTGAAAAAGAAAAAGAATTAGCATAGGGTTGTGTTTTCTTCTCATCTTGAAAGCATTTCAAAAGAAAAATAAGAAATAAAATCATTTCATTTACTCTTTTGTTTCACTCGAAAGTTGCATTGTGCATTTTGCATGGAAAGGAGAAAATATTGCATCTTTATGTTTGAAGGATTGTTCATGCATTCTCTTTCTTGAAACTCTTTTTCATTTGAAGGATTCTCATAAAGCTTTATTTGTCAATGTTCTTATAAGTTTCATTTTTGCAAGAGCCTCAAATAAAATCGGTTGCACTTCCATTATTTGAGTAAGAAAAGCCCTTAAAACAAACGCGCTAATCTAAAATATATTAGTAACACTTTTTCTAGGGTTCACCAATAGCTTAGGCTAGGGCCTTGGATTAGGTGTGGAGAGGTAAACTCTCCAAGGTCAACTAAAACTTAACTTAGGTGTCTATGTTAGGATGTGAAAAATCCATCTTGTAATTACTCAATCTGGGAAGCTCCTCTAACACATGAGTCAAACACGAGATTGCGTGGAGGACAGTGAGGGAGATATCCACTCCTGATCTCGACAAAGCGTTTGGGAAAGTTTGTATTAGGGGTGATTCTTGTAGCGTTACTAGCTCGACTTGTGTCAGACCTCTGAGACACTTGGATCCATCAAGGGTACTCTAAGAGTGATCATGGCCCTGATGCGTTTTAGGCCTCGGGGGGATCTTCGGGCTTAGTTACTCTGCCCATACACTCGTCTGGTTGTCGATTGTACCCCCCTGGTTGTTGATTACAATTTGGTGGCCTATTTTCCATTATATAGGTTGACACACAGGTGACTGTGACGGGTGTATCGCAGTACCTGAGGCAGACTATGTAATCTCTGGGTGACACCCGAAGGGACCGTCGATCGGAGGTCTAGGTAACTACTTCTCATGGCCATTTGTTTGCCTTTATGAATGCTTTGGACGATCAGGACTTCATCTCCCTGGGTTGGAAGCATTCAAAAGGGTCTTTTTTTTTGTTTGTATCTTTGTAGGATTTTCTTCTTAGTGGTATGTTATGTGCTCCCTAGTTTGCCATAATGAGTTAGTCAGTTATTTCTTTGGGTCTCTTACCTAAGGTGGTAGACCGCTCACTTCGTCGATCGTGAGGACTTTTCGATCTTCCACTTAGAAACATGGAGCCACCTCTTTATAGGCATTGTTTTTTATACCATTGGTTCGCCAAAGTCAGTGTGTGAGACTTTTACGGACTTGAACGATCCTGCGAGGGAAGAACCTATGCATAAGATCTTCATGGAAAAAGTTATTGACAATACCAACCAAGGAACCCTTTCACAAGGGGATTCTTGTGTTTTTCCTTTCTTTGAAAATGTTGGTGTCCCTTTGATGGCCACTTTGTACATTCCCAAGTTGAATGTGGGACTATCAGTTTGTTTGGGTACCATTCCAAATGGCATGAATGCTCTTGACACTTCTCAGTTAAGCACCTTATGTCGTGGGCATCATGTTGATGTTCCTTTGTCAACAAAGTCTTCTCCTTCTCCTTCGTCCTTCTCTAGTGAAAGTGTAACTACTAGTAACTGGAAGTCTAAAAGAAATAGAAAGAGGAAGAATAAGAAGAACAAATCACCAACCTATGCAAGTCATGTTGAAGACCAACACCCAACCTCTGCAAGTCATGCTAGGGGCAAGCACCCAAACTCTGCAAGTCATGTTGGGGCAAGGGTCCAGTAACTACTAGTCATACTAGTGATAGGTTTGTAGCCTCTACGAGTCATGTATCGACCAATCACCAACCTCTGCAAGCCATGTTGGAGATGTGAAACCAACCACTGCAAGTCATATTGGGGGCACGAGTCTCGTCAATGCGAGTCATACGAGTGATATGTCAACAACCTCTATGAGTCATGTACAGGACAAGCAACCAGTCACTAATAGTCATACTGGCAATAGGTTTGTAGGCTCTGTAAGTCATCTTATTGACCAATCACCAACCTTTGTAAGTCATGTTGGAGATATGAAACCAGCCACTGCTAGTCATGCTCGGGGCATTGATTCTGTTGAGAAACCTAGACAGATAGGACGTAAGCCTAAGTTCCCTTGTAAGCTTTGCAAGGGAGATCACCTTACTCATTTATTCCCTGGCCTTCTCATTTATTCCCTGGCCTTCCAGAGGAACGAAGATTGTGGTCCCTGTCTGCAAGCTCTTCTGATTCTAAGTCTTTTGAGGTTTCCTCACAGTCTATTCACCCTTTGGTTCATGAAGTGGTCGCGTCGATGAAATCTTCGGTTGATTACACTCCTCTTTTGGGGGGTGATGCACCTTCAGACCATGTTGTCTGGCAGTCTACTCAACTAGTGGTTGAGAAAGTGGTCACGTCGATGCAATCTTCAGATGATCCCACTCTTCTCTTGGAGAGTGTCGAGTCTACCAAAGTGGTCATGTCGATGCAATCTTCAGTTGATCCCACTCTTCTCTTGGAGAGTGTCGAGTCTACCAAAGTGGTCACACTGATCCAATCTTCAGTTGATCCCACTCTCTCTTGGAGAGTGTCGAGTTTACCAAAGTGGTCACGCCGATGCAATCTTTAATTGATCTCACTCTTCTCTTGGAGAGTGTTGATTCTACCAAAGTGGTCACACCGATGCAATCTTCGGTTGATCCCACTCTTCTCTTGGAGAGTTTTGAGTCTACCAAAGTGGTCACGTTGATGCAATATTTGGTTGATCCCACTCTTCTGATGGGGAGTGATGTGTCTACCAACTATGTTTTTAGCATTTCCAGTTCAATGCTTTCAGAACAAGGGGGAATTTCGCTCACTTCGAGCACACCCCCTCCAAGTCCTAGGATGGTTTTCTTTGATTGGAATGACCTTGTTGAGCCTCATCTTCCTTCTTTTACACCTTTTCAAATAAGAGTTGAAATTAATTCAAAAAACATTTACCAATGTATTGTAGATGAAGGAGCCTCTTCAAGTATTTTATCATCCTCGGCTTGCCAAGATTTGGGTTCTCCTGACCTTGTGTCTACTTCGCATGAGTTGTTGGCTTTTGACAGATGTCCTAGTGAATATTTGGGGATTCTTCCTCAGTTGCCTACCTCATTACGTGGGAAGATTGTCTTTGTCGATGTTATAGTGGTGCAAGGCCCCTTAGATTTCAATATGCTTCTCGGGCGGGATTATGTATGTGCTATGAATGCTATGGTGTCTACGCTCTTTTGGGTGATGCATTTCCCTCATAATGGAAGCATTGTCACTATCAACCAGCTAGCATCTGATAATCATCATCCTAATTCGACTTTATTTCAGATTGCCCCTTTATATGTTCCTAGTTTTTGTGTAGACTCTACCCTGCCATGGGTTAATTATGTGGCGTCTTATCCTCGATGTTCAATTGCTTCTGAGCAGGAACCTGTGCAATCATGTTTGCCTTGTTGAGACATGGTCTCAGCAATTGATCAGTTTTGTTCTCCAACGGAGGCATGGGAGCCCTTGCTTCCCCCTCTTGGTCTAAGTGATCTTGAGTCTCCTTTTGAGTCTGATCTCACTATTTGTAGATCCTCAAGCCCTTGTGCTTGTGATTCTTCACTGATAGACTCTGACAGTCCTGGCCAAAACCTTCATCGTCATATGGAATGTGGCAAGTTTGCTTCGCCCTTTGGGACTGTCGACCCTCCTTGTTTGTTTGTGTGATTTCTCAGATTTTGAATTGCCTTCGAATGAGGCTATCCTTGAAGCCATGATTACGATTTCTATATCGTAGGAATATTTACACTGTGGTTTGTGTTTTCTTCCCTTTTGGGAGACTTTCCAGGTTGACTATCAAAGAAACTCTTGGTCAGAGCCTAACAGCAGGCTCTACCTGAACTACTACCACGCATGAGCCATAAGGTTGTGTGGTACCTTGTACATATTGTACAATCCAGGTTTGTTGTTTTCAAGTTTTCTATTCAATGGCACATCTTATTTTCCAAAGTTTATATATATATATATTGGATTTATTAACTTTTGGATGAGTGTTATTGGCCTTATATGTAGGATCTTGGAAACATTTTTCTTTGACATCTGTTCATCATATCGATCCATTCTGACAAGTATTGACCTCGAAACTGGCATATAGGTTAGATTTTTCCCTACTTGCAATTTTAAATTATTTGTTTCATGATTCATTTGGCCTTAGGATCGACCCCACTGAAGTGCAACACAGAACCTTCTATGCTACTTTAGAAGTGTCTTAATTAGGTGGTAAAGCCTTCCTCTACATGGATGCCCTAAGTAGAGCCTTTGTTGCATTTTGGCATCCATGTTGTGAGTTTTCTCCATAGGCTTGGGAGTCATTTTAGTCCCACCATGACTATATATCGAAGCCCCATTCTTCTTCATCTTTTCTAGCTCATACCCGAGGGACTCCCTATGAACATAGTTTATTGTCTTTCAAGCTCGCTTAAACTTTGAAAGAAATATCTAACGAGGGCTTATTTATTCTTTTCGGTCTCGTTTAGTTTACTTAAGAAAAGAACCCCCCCCCTGGAGTCTTCTTTAAGCCCTTTTCAGACTCTTTAAAATTGAAAAGATTGTCAAACGATCTTGTTGCCCTTCACGCTCGCCAAACTAAAAGTTGAAGGCACATATGTCTGGCGGTAGTTTACCCCTTTTTCGGTCTAGATGGTTAATTCACTAATAAAGGTATGCCCTATGAGCTTTGGTTCGCTAGGAGAGTATTCTTAAGCGTAAGTTTAACCCTTTTTCGAACCTGAGGGACTAAATTTTTGAAAAAGGTGTTGATATTATGGTAGTTGCGGGAGGTATTTACCTCCACGTGCAAACTTGACGAGGATAGAATACTCCGGGAAGCAAGAAGAAACCCTAATGAGTTGGTTAATAACCCTAGAAGACTTGTTGGCTCAAGAAGATAATTTATATTAGGTTATTAGCCTCCAAGAGAAGAAGTCGACCAAAAATAATAATATATATTGAACAGACAGATACCCAAAATGAGAAGTCGACCCAAGCAGTTAGCCAGAATTAGTATAAATACAGGAGGCTAGTTCTCATTCTGGCAGGCAATCTCAGAATTGCAGAGCAGCACTTGTGCGCACTATAGTGCCCAGTTTTGTGCGAAGGTATGAGGAGAGTTGTCGATGCAGCTGCTACGTTTTGGCTTGGAATATCTCTTGGCTAGGATTTGGACTATCTGATCAGCTCTTGTTGGTGCGCTATCCTTGGGGAAAGGTGTGCTACCCTTTGTTTGGCTATCTAGCCTAGGTTTTGCTTACGGAGTGATTCTCTGTCAAGGTTAAGGTGCTCGGAGGGTGGCTGCGGCCTATGGTTGGGTGACAATAGAGATATTGTCAATGGTAAAACGAGCACATCCATTATATTCTAACAGGTTATGGGCCCACACCGCCTTCATTCAGTCTAACCGCTGGAAGGAAACATAGTCATAAGGATATTAAGCTCATTGAAGAACTGTCGCTAGGGTTTCTAGCAGGAGCAGTCACCATAGCACTGTCACTAGGGTTACTAGCAGGTGCAGTTGCAGAAACCCTAATCCTCTCGTTGAGGCACCTTAAGTGAAGGGATTGACCTAATATCCGAATAGATCAGTGCACCCTAGCCTAGTGCATCTCTTGGTACTCTCAGAAAGCCAAGACGTGAAGTTTGAGTTTTTGGTCAAATCTAGGGTTGACCAAGTCAAAGCATCCATGACTTACTCTATGAAGTTAAAGAACAAATTAGATGGAGCTTCTAACTTCATAGCATGGAAGACAAGGATTGACCTCATCCTTGCCAAGAATAAAGTGTTGGATATCGTGAAAGGAAAGATCGTGAAACCAGAGTTTGAAGAAGGATGGAGAAGTTCAAAGACAGTGACATCAATGCCATGACTATCATAGTGGACTCTATCAAAGACCACTTGATACCCTACATCTCCCATCTTGAATCATCGAAGAAGATGTATGATGCCCTAACAAACTAAGCAGAATGAAAGAGACTTCTTCTTCTAAAGGTAACAATACTCTTCTTATTTATTGTACATATCTTGTTTGCATCGTCTCTGTACATATCTTGTATATCTATCTCTTGGAAGATAATGTGTTCCAAGAAAAACTATACCTATGGAAGAACAACTAGATAAGAATTGATATCATTAGACAATACACATGAAAGGATGAAATACGTCAAACAAATCATGTGGAAGCAATTGCAAGATAAGCCGAATCAATCATGAAGAGACTTAGAAGAAGCAAACATAGAAAGAATTCAGAGAAAGACTTATAACGTTTTTGAAAACAACAAGACAGAAGCATGGACTCTGTTAGACAAAGAGAGCCAATTATATATTGCAGAAGACAATAAAGATGCAGATGGAAGCGTGGACTCTATTAGACGAAGGGAGTTGATTATATGCACTCATACATGAAGCAAGGATTAGGAGGGAGCAAATCCTATGATCCATTAAAGATGATGAAGTATATATCCATGGTAGCAGCCATGAAAGACAGTACGTGTCCAGTGCAACCTCAGAAGAAGTCTTCTTCGAAGAGAAGCCTTAAAGTATCCTTGGTTGTCCATCCACATCCGTGATCCTATGATGAAAGAAAGAAATGGAATCTATAAGAAACTCCATGGACCCAAGAACTAAAGAAACACATCAGGAAGAACATGAAGATTCCAAGAAAGAAAGAGAAGCCAGAAAAACCAGTSATTGTATTAAGAATCACAAGATTACCAGCCTGATATGAACTCAATAAAAGAAATCAAGCAGAGAAACTGAAAGTCGTGATGAAGAACAGTGKATGAAAGACTTATGAATGAAAGCATTGTGAGATCTAGAACTAGAGGTTCTCTCAGATGGAGGGAGAAGACTATGATGATTACTCGTTTCAGTAAACCAAACATTTCTTTACATGAGTCAATATCCATGAGTTGGAGTTCTATATCAGATAAATGCAAAGAATGTTCTCCAGAGCAATTGAGCAAAGAGCATATGAAGAGCAATCTCAAGACTTCGAGGCATACCAGAAAGAGACCCTTGTATGCAGATGGAAGAAAATAACTTGGTGGAGAACCTCCAGTGCACAGCAGAAGCGTGATGAAGATTTCCTATAACAGAGATATTGTATCAAGATGATTACTCAGTAGATCAGATCTCATGATGACAAAAGAAGTGCCACGTGGATATGTTCCAGTTTTCAAACAATGATATACTCTATTGTTCAGAGCTACATGAAGCCTTCACAGAAAATCAGTGTTCCAGACTAAAGTATATTTGAAATCAAGCATTACATTATCCGCGATGAAGTCCAGAAAGGAGAAAGTGGTTCTCCAATACATATCTCCACAGATGAGCAGATAAGCAGACATTTTGGTAAATCTTTTATCCAAGATGAAAGAGTTTGTGTACTCAAGATGGAGCTCGTGGAGACGACTTCCTTATTGAAAAAGTAAGAGATGACTCCCAGGTTGGGAGGGAGCACTAAAAATATTATTGAGGACATTCATTTTCAAGATTGAAAAATAGTCCAGCTTGGACAAAGGCTTTCTTGTTCAAAAAGTGGATTGAGATTTCTGACAGACAGTGATTTCCCATTGTGGTTAACATGGGAAATGGTCCAGATTGTTGATGTATCATAGACAGTGACTTACCATTGTGGTTAACATGGGGAGTGGTCTAGGGCAGTCTCTCTTCTTGAGGGTTACTCAAGAAGACTGGCCCGCCTCACCGAATAGCGATTTCTCATTGTAGTTAACATGAGGAATGTTACGTTTTGGAGGTTGGTACAGGACAGTCTTTTCCTCTTGTGGTTAAGAGAGGAAATGGTTCGGACAGTCATTCCTTAGGGTTTATACATTCTCTCCAGGGTTCACTTTGACTAGTGTAAGAGGAATGGCCTAGGGTGGGGAATGGTCCAGGCTCAACAATCAGGGGCAGACATTCCTTAGGGTTTATACATTCTCTCCAGGGTGCACTTTGATTAGTGTAGGAAGAATGGCCCAGGGTGGGGAATGGTCCAGGTTCAAAAGACAGGACAGTTATTCGTCCTTGCTTGAGAAGTATAGTCCAGATATCTCATTGTTCTACTCCGAGGGCAGATATTCTTTCAGATCTCATGGATGTGAGTGAAAGATTGGCCCAGGTGATTCAGTTTATATCATAACATTGTTTCTGTGCAAGTTAATATCAAATGATTGTTATGAAGACTGTATGATAGTAGATGTATACTACTATGGTGGATGTGTTCCACTATTCGTGATTATACGTTACTGATCAAGTACTTGTTTGCTACTTGGTGTGGTAGTTATACCTCTGGATTGTAGTTATGTACTACTATGGATAGACACAAATGTGTTCTATTTTGTTCGATTGCCTTGAAGACTATCAGCAGTATTGGAAATGATTATCAGTTAGATGGATAATCAAAGGACAAAGATTTCCCAGACGGAAAATGGTTCAGAGCATTTACTCTTCTAGATTAGAAGAATGGTTCTTGTATCACTCTGTGGAGTGAGCATTATATCTGATTACTCAGATAGAGTATGGTTTCGAGAGATGATGCAATTGATGACACTGATGATGATGATGGTGCTAATGATCTAGTCATGATCTAGTCTATACAACTATGTTGATGCTACCGGGAGAGTGGTATGTTTTTGTGCTCAAGACCATTACCTATAATACCTCCCTAGCTAATAGGGAGTATTGATATTATGGTAGCTGCGGGAGGTATTTACCTCCACGTGTAAACCTGACGAGGATAGAATACTCCGGGAAGCAAGAAGAAACCCTAATGAGTTGGCTAATAACCCTAGAAGACTTGTTGGCTC
>SNQJ01S0020284.1:18180-30662 GCA_010110895.2 Picea sitchensis
AGAAACCCTAATGAGTTGGCTAATAACCCTAGAAGACTTGTTGGCTCAAGAAGATAATTTATATTAGGTTATTAGCCTCCAAGAGAAGAAGTCGGCCAGAAATAATAATATATATTGAACAGACAGATACCTAGAATGAGAAGTCGGCCCAGGCAGTTAGCCAGAATTAGTATAAATACAGGAGGCCAGTTCTCATTCTGGCAGGCAGTCTCAGAATTGCAAAGCAGCACTTGTGCGCACAGCAGTGCCCAGTTTTGTGTGCAGGTTTGAGGAGAGTTGCCGGTGCAGCTGCTACGTTTTGGCTTGGAATATCTCTTGGCTAGGATTTGGACTATCTGATCAGCTCTTGTTGGTGCGCTATCCTTGGGGAAAGGTGTGTTACCCTTTGTTTGGCTATCTAGCCTAGGGTTTGCTTCCGGAGTGATTCTCTGTCAAGGTTAAGGTGCTCAAAGGGTGGCTTCGGCCTATGGTTGGGTGACAATAGAGATATTGTCAATGGTAAAATGAGCACATCCATTATATTCTAACAAAAGGGACATTCTCCTTGGTTTTGGTTTATCTCTTTTTCAGGCCTTGGAGATTATTTATGAAAAAAGAACCCCCTCGGAGTCCATAGTTAAGCTCTTTTCAAACTCCCTAAATATGAAAAGATCATCCAGTGACCTTGTTCCTTTCACACTCATTGATTGGTCCAGAAAGAACATCTATTTGGCATAAGTTTAACCCTTTTTTTGGCCAATAGATTATCGAGGAAAAAGGTACACCTCGGGAGACTTATCTCACCGGGAGAATTCTCCTAAGTGATATTTTATACTTTTTTGGGCTAAGGAGACTAGACTTAGAAAAAGGTTGTGAGTCCATAGTTAAGCTATTTTCAGACTCCTTAAAATTGAAAAGATCGTTGAGTGATCTTGTCGCAATCACACTCGTTAAAATGGTTTTGAAGAGACGTGTTTTTGGTACAAGTTTAACCCTTTTTCGAACCAACTGGACTAACTAACGAAACTTTTAGCGTATTTTTCAGACTCTCTAAATGTGAAAAACCATTGAGCTTACGTTCTCTAGGCTTGTAAAACTTCACATGGAAGGAGTCTTGGTGTGTCATACTTAATCGCATCACATGTCTCATCCTTGCATCTTTGACCTAATGCCAGCTCCATGTTGCTATCAATTGAACCTTCAAAGCACTCCTTAAACGCAAGCCTTGCAACACCTTTTCCCTTGCGATCTGACACCTTGACTCATGGAGGAATTTTCTCAAGTGTCCTTATCCTGCACATCTCATTGCACTGAGCATCAGTATGTTCCATGCACTTGGAACCAGTTTGCTTGCCCATGACACTCGTTCCTCCTTTGTAACATAGCATTCTTTTATTATTTTTCAAGATCGTTAAAAATTTGAAAAAGGCAAAAAGAAATCAAATATTCCAAAAAGAGGGGACGAGATATGCATCTCTTTTTTCGACAACAAGATAGTCGCCCTTGGACAAAGCACATCCTTTCGTTTGTTCGCCAAGCATTGGGATCTAGTATGACCTTAGGAAGTTGTTCTCGTTACATAGGGTTGTGTCCTCCTCTGTTTGGTTACTCTTCCAAACATATGGAGAGTTTGTGGTACCTCGTGTATCACAGACTTATGTCAAATTTCAACTACCTGAGTCTCATCATTTTTTCGTGCTTTTGTCCAAGGGAAGTTTTATCCAACCTGAGTCGATCATTCTGCAGTGTATCTCTTGACTTTCATGAGTCGGCCATTCTGCAGTTTATCTCTTGACTTTCATGAGTCGGCCATCCCAAGATTCCAGTCAAGTTCGGATTCAAAATCAGTGAAGTTCTGTGCCTGATGATTGAGATCCTCCGGTCTTTCCCCAACGACATGTCGAAGACCTCAGAAAAGTGAGTCTTACACTCATATTTGCACTCCTACCTGAGTTTTGAAGATCTTGAAGTTGTTGCTAGAGCTATGAAGTCTTCATCTCCAGCCGCAGGCATCAATGCTTCTTCAAGATGCATATTATATTGTACTTGTATATCTTCAAATGATTTTGAGATGTATATCTGTTGTGTATTGCTCGTGACTACACTTTATATAGACATTTATATAACATGGATCTACAGTGTACTTGATTGACAGCCATGATTAGTTCATCATGAGCATGGGTATGCCCGCTTCGGAGAGATTATCATTGTTTTGCAGATGGCACGCTCCCGAACTCTGGTCTTGGACTCACTCAACTCAATGCCTTACCACTGGTAAAGATATTGTAATGTATTTCGGCCATTAGTTGTTCTTTTGACCTCACACATTAGTGGGCATATGTTATAGTCCAAAAATGCCTTACCTATGCATACATGGCATTGGCCTTTCCACTTACATATTTTGCCAAAATATTGTTGAAGCTTCTTCTTAAAAAACCATTTTTTGGAACATATACGTGCCTTGCTGAAATTATAGCCCGCGTACACACGCGAGCTACATACTAGTTAGTCTGTGTACATACACGAGTTGCATACTAGTTAGCCGATGTTTACCTCCAAAAATTGAAAAAAATATAAAATTGCAAGGAATTCGATAGAGTTTATGGGCTATCGAGGGTTTCCCAACCATTTTACCCATTGTAGCCCGTCCCCAAACAAAATAACCATCTTTTTCTCATATAAAAAGAGGTCTTGGAGTCTCATTTACAACAAGTAAGAGAATAAGAAAACTCTGTTGAAATCCCTTCCCCTTCTTAGCCCAATTTTTGCATCTTATTCTGAGTTTTGGCCTCAGCATTTCCCTCGAGCCCTTTCTCCTTATACAACCCTTTCTCCTTTCCTAAGTGATAAGTTGGTTGTGAGAAGCAAGTGTGGGATTGATGCACTTGGAGGCACGATAGAGGAGCCCGGACCTAATTCGTGGAGCGATTGTCGACGAAGGTTATAATCCTTTTGATCTTAATATTGAATAAAAGAGTCAATTCTTGTCCCAAAACATTATGTCTATATGCTTTTATTGATTTATGCATTTATGTTTATATATGAACATTGAAAGTAATAAGTAGACATTGTATGTGTTGTAGTTGTTGAGATTTGGGTACCTTGGAAAGTGGTCCCCGTGTGTTTATGAGCTTCTAAACACATGAGAGAAGTACTTTGTACCTTGTACTATGCACTTTATGTCTAATTTCACTTTGACTTAGGAGATTTAAGTCAAAAGTGAAATTTGGTCATTTTAGCTTAAAGTAACAATTAATTCACAAAATGGGTGAACTAATAGACATAAAGTTAAACTATGGAAACTTAAGTAAAGTGGGTTTTTGAGTGAGATTCTTTTTGAGTGATCTCAGCCATTGATTAGGGTTGAGATGAGATTATCTCATCCACCCATCTTTTAGGTTTCCTTATGCATCCTAAAGGAGGGTGCAAGAGGCCAAGGAGAGACCATTCACTCATTTGTTCACTCTTTCGGTTTGAGAGAGCGCAAGAGGATGAGGTTTCAGGCATTGGGAGAGGAAAGCTTGGGTGCCTCTTTGCATGGAGAGAGTCAACAGGCTTAGTTCCCGGTTTATTTAGTGGGTAGCTTCCAATTCTGAGGAGGGCGCATCATAAGTGGGGAATACTTAGAGAGCTCAGATTCCAGTGAGGTTTGTTTCAGAGGGAGGCTACTCATCAATATTAGAGTATTGTAGAGGGGTTTCCAGATCAAAGCTTCCAGTTGGCATCTGGATTCATTTAAGTGGTCTTGGAAGCATTTCTGAGGAGTGCACCATCCTAGGGCGCTCTTCCTTCTTTTGGACTTGTATTTCAGCTTGGATCAAGATGCTATTGTAACAGGTTCATCTATATTTTGTACTTGTTGTATTCCACCGTCTATTTTCCTCATATATAGACATATATTCCAAACTAGTTTTCCCCAGAGGGGGTTTTATCCAGGGTCATGTTGACCAAAAATACCTGTGTACATTTTCATGTGTGTTAGAGTGTAGAACTGCTTTATTTTCAGCTGTAAAGATCTCTAGGTGTGTTACATTTATTTTAGTATGCATGTGCTAACCCTTGGTGACTAAAACTACATGCTAGAGCAACTAAAATTGAGAATGTAACCGTAAGAAATCAGCAAAAAGTTCATGAATTGTTGGCTATCCTAAAACAGTAGCAATACCTTCATTGACAGTTGAAACTTAGAGCCAAATTGAGGTCAAAGACAGACCTAGTTGGCAGCTTGATAGGACCTTGAAAATCTTCATGGTATCAGAGTTGAGGTGGCTGATTTTTTAGTAGTTTGGACAGCATATGAGTGGGTTGTTAGAGACATCTTCTTGGCAGATTTTGTGGACAGCCATTGATAGTTTTTAGTGGGTGCTTGTTGGCAGAATTTTGTAGAATATTGTTGAGCAGTTTGTGCACAGTTTAGACAGCCTCTTTTCACACCTACGGGGACAGGAGTGAGGTTGTGTTTCACGACCTCTTTTCACACCTATATTGTTAGGAGTGAGGTCGAAGTTCACTTGCCTCTTTTCACACCTGTGTTGACAGGAGTGAGGCAGCATTCCTTTGCAGTTTGAAAATCAGTTGGAGTGCAGTTTGGCAGACATGTCGATATCTCAGATGTGTGTGGAGGACAAGGGCTAGCAATTGGTCGCCTTGGAAGGCGAGGATAGTCTTTGTCTTAGAGGACCTCGAACTATGGGACATAGTTGAGGCACCTGTTCTTGTTGTTCCTGTTACTGCTCTCATATTGGTGGCAGAGATCAGGAAGAGGAATAACAAGGCAAAGAGGACCTTATGTGATGTAGTGCGGGATCATATCATTCCAAACTTGACTGGGAAGACTAATGCATATGAGATGTGGGCATCTCTATGCAAGTTGTATGAGAGCTCTAATGAAAACCGAAAGTTGGTTCTTCATGATCGACTGAGGAGCATTCGCATGCTCGAGGATGAGTCAGTTACCTCTTTCCTTGGTAGATACACCCAAATCAGAGACGAGCTTGGAGTCGTCAGAGAGGTGGTGGATCCCAACTCTATGGTGAGGACAGCCTTAAACATCTTTACCAAACCATGGGGTCCATTCGTACGCGGCATTGCTGTCAGGGAGGTTATGCATACATGGGAGAGGATGTGGGATGACTTCGTCCAAGAGGAGACTAGACTTGTAGCAAAGGCCTCTAGACAAAAGCAGCAGCAGCAGTCAGGTCAGGGTGATGAGGACCTTGCTCTTTGGACAAAGAGAAAGAAGAAGACCAACCGAGGAGGTCAACAGGGTCCCAAGTTTGGGGCCCCACCACGGGGAGGAGAGAGAAGCAATGGGATGAAGAGAGACATGAGCACAGTGAGATGCTTTGCTTGTGGAGAGATGGGCCACTGTGCAGGACAGTGTCCCAAGAAGAAGAAGAAGAAGCAGTAGGATGTGTCAGGAGCGACAGCAGAGGAGATAGAGTTCAGTGATCAGTTTGTGAGAGAGTGTGCATTCGTGACTACTTTGTTTGTTGTTACACCATCCAGCATTAGATGGGGAGACAGAGTTGAGGAGGACCGATTGACTCATAACAATGATTCAGAGGGAGATCAGACTCAGTTTCCTTGGACACCATCTTCAGAGGGGGTGACTGGTCCACCCAGGATAGCTTCAATTTCATAATTGTCGAGCAGACAGAGAGTTGGTGCTACAGCTTCAGAGCATCAGAGATTGATGAGGAGGAGCAGCAGGGCACCACGGAGGCTTGAGCCTCACTTGGCTACAGAGACGGACAGATCAGGTTCTAGATCCACTTCGGGTGGAAGCTACTTGGCGAGAGGCCAAGTTAAGGATCTTGGTGAGATGCAAGAATCATGGTACTCTTAGTGAGATACCAAGAGGGGGAGACTCTTGGTGAGATTCCAAGAGAGTGACTCTTGGTGAGATGCCAAGAGTAGTGACTATTGGCGAGATACCAGGAGCTAGAAATCCTTGGTGGGAGACCAAGGTGGATATCTTTGGTGTGATGCCAAGATCTAGGTGAACTTGGATAGGTGGAGAGACACTTCCATCTATAGATCACACAGATTGATCAGAGCTCTGTCGACTACTTTCAGTGATCAGGGTACATCCATACTCACCGAGTATATGCCAGGAAGCAACCATGTCCATTGCAGGGATGAGATTGGTGGTCACAGGCGCTTTCCTCGACAAGAGGGAGTGTTGAGATTTGAGTACCTTGGAAAGTGGTCCCCTTGTGTTTATGAGCTTCTAAACAGATGAGGGAGGTACCTTGTACCTTGTACTATGTACTTTAAGTTTAATTTCACTTTGACTTAGGAAATTTAAGTCAAAAGTGAAATTTGGTCATTTTAGTCTAAAGTGACAATTAATTCACAAAGTGGGTGAACTAATAGACATAAAGTGAAACTATGGAAACTTAAGTAAAGTGGGTTTTTGAGTGAGATTTTTTTTGAGTGATCTCAACCATTGATTAGGGATGAGATCATCTCATCTCATCCACCCATCTTTTAGGTTTCCTTATGCATCCTAAAAAAGGGCGCAAGAGGCCAAGGAGAGGCCATTCACTCATTTGCTCACTCCTTGTGTTTGAGAGATAGCAAGAGGATGAAGTTTTAGGCATTGGGAGAGGAAAGCTTGGGCGTCTCCTAGCATGGAGAGAGTCAGCAGGCTTAGTGTCCAATTTATTTAGTGGGGAGCTTCCAATTCTGAGGAGGGTGCACTTGAGGAGGAGGGCGCATCATTAGTGGGGAGTACTTAGAGAGCTCAGATTGCAGTGAGGTATGTTTCAGAGGGAGGCTACTCATCAGTATCAGAGTATTGTGGAGGGGTTTCCAGATCAGAGCTTACAGTTGGCATTTGTCTTCATTCCAGTGGTCTTGGCAGCATTTTTGAGGGGTGCACCATCCTAGGGCGCTCTTCCTTCTTTTGGACTTGTATTTCAGCTTGGATCAAGCTGCTATTGTAACAGGTTCATCTATATTTTGTACTTGTTGTATTCCACCATCTATTTTCCTCATATATAGACATATATTCCAAATTGGTTTTCCCCGGGGGGTTTTATCCAGGGTCATGTTGAACAAAAATACCTGTGTACATTTTCATGTGTGTTAGAGTGTAGAACTGCTTTATTTTCAACTGTAAAGATGTATAGGTGTGTTACATTTATTTTAGTATGCATGTGCTAACCCTTGGTGAATAAAACTACATGCTAGAGCACCTAAAATTGAGAATGTAACCGTAACAAATCAGGAAGAAGTTCATGAACTGTTGGTTGTCCTAAAACAGCAGCAATATATTCATTGACAGATGAAACTTAGAGCCAACTTGAGGTCAAAGACACACCTAGTTGGCAGTTTGATAGGACCTGGAAAATCTTCAGTAGCATTGTTTTCCTAAGTTTTTCCAGGTTAGCTTTGGGAGGAGAGCCGCAATTTAGGAAGTTGCAAAGGCAAAAGAGGTCTACACCAGTCGCAAGGACTAAAGGTACACCCATTGACCTTATTTCCTCACTCTTGTCATGCAGTTTAGATAGTTTTGGGGTAGCTTAAGGGTAGAACAGTCTTCTAAGGGAAGTCAACGCTATGTCTGTACCTAGACCCAATATAGGGGGGTTTTCCCCGCTAGCAACCCCCCATCCACATCATATTCACTACATGGCCTAGAGAGGGTCTTCTTGGCAAACAGTCCTTAACTTGGGAATTGCCTACCCAAAAGCGAACCATGACAACCCTCCCATATCTAAATTTGGAAAAGTTTATAAGGTCTTTGAACATTTGTTTAATTTGAAAATGGGGGGATTTAATGCACAGGTTTGGGTTGTTCTTTTATTAAATGTCGCTTACTTAGCATGACACATGACACTTGTGGACCCTTGGAGGGCATATTTGCTTGTCTTTGCAGGACCTTTCCCGGTGGAAGACATTCATGAAGGGGCTAAGCCACTTGGACCTTCATAGGGGCTTGAAAGTCCATAGGTTGGATAATGTGCCCCACTCATTAGAAGCCTAAGATGACAAACATTGCACCTTGAGAGACGTCCCTAACACATGATGAAGACCCAGAACCATGAAGAGAGGGTGACGTCACCTTCGTGTGCCCTAACGTCCCTCTTGGGGAGCTTGACGTCACACATTTGGGAGGATATTTGGCCTTTTATATGCACTTGGTGTTGTTGTGGGCTTGAAGCCCCACCTTCTTGCTTGATATGGGGATGATGTGGCACCTTCCTAGCTTGATGTCCTAGCCTTTGGAGGCTTGTCTTCACACGTGCCATCTTAGAGAGGAGTTTTAGGGAGCTTATGTCCCATCATTTTGTTATTTTTGGTCATTTTGTAACCTATGTGGAAAAAAGAACAAATTGATTTGCTAATTAAGCATTGTAACTTAGGTTTTAGGCCTAAAATTATGGATTTAACTGTAAAGTGGGCAAACATGACTTGGGTTTTCCTCATATAAATATGAGGCAAGTCATTTTCATTTTCATGATAGCTCATCACCTGGTAATGATACTCTTGGATTGAAATTTTGGCCCTCTTTGACAATTCACTATCTCTTTTTTCTTTTCATTATGGATGTTACATTTGTTTATTGGAGGAATAAATGCTATAGACTTCTCTTGGATACTTCTCTTTGAAAAATCCTTTGAATTTATTTGATACTAATGGTTTTGCATGCTATCTCTTGGATTGGGTAAGGAATTTTTTGCAATCTTGTGTATTTTTCTACTTGAATCCAAGGTTATATTATCAAACCCTAAGAGGAGTATAAGGGGATACACCCTCCATAAAAGATCTTTTTTATATTGTCATTGAAAGGGAATCAAAGGATTGCTACAAGGAGTCAGGGGGTTTACACCCTTGTGGAAAGACTTTTCTAGGGTTCATCTTCTATAAGGAGCAAGAGTGTTTACACCACTAGAAGACTATCAAACCCTAGCTCAACTTGGATTTCTAAGCTAGACGATTTGGAGGTATTGTGTCTTCTTTGGATTTGTAAGGGTTTAAATCTCAAAGAAACATTTTATTCTCCTTGTTGACTAGGTTGTTATCCAAGCAAGAGACTCCATTAACCCAATAGACAAGGGAGTAATTGCATTGGACATAGTAAAATCGTGCATTGATAAACGTGAAAGTTTGGGGTTTGAAATTTCTAATGTTGGGATTTGATTCTACATGCTATTGAACTCTCTTGTATGCTAAAGGCGTCTTGATTAGCTAAGTGATTGTGTTGTTTTACTTACATTTATGCTACAGTCGTTAGGGCTGCTACATTTCATTGATATCTCTTGTTTCATTCAAAATTTCACTCTAGAAATCATTGTTTAACTATTGGAACTGAAAGTGCTTATCTAGAGCTTCAATTTGAGCCATTTATTTGTTGAATTATGTGGTTAAATATTGTTGTTGTAGCAAAAGTTTGCTACAGCCATAGGACTATCACAAAAACTTGTTGATAACACTCATTAACAGCCCTCATTTGTCATCAAAGTCTTGGTCTAAACATTGGAACATTGTGTACTAGTTGCAAGCTTTATTTCCAATATCACATACTTGATTTTGATGGTTTAATTTGCAGTTTTTATAACTTGGTCATTGTTGATATATAATTGTTTACTGTTGCAGTTTTGGGACAGAAAGCATAACTTGTTGCTTCCCTCTTGTTCTAGGGCTCATTTCATCATATATTGTCTAGGTTTTGGTTGTCTAACATTTTTCTTGTCGGTATTCTTCATTAGCAAATTTTCCTTGACCAATTATCATCCTCCATCAAGCCCCCCAGAACCATTCATTGTGACCTATAGGGGTGATCCATTCTTTTCCTTGGCTTCTCCTTTGCAATCCCCCTAGGGTCACCCAAGAAGCCTCCCTTGTGTAGGAGTTGCCCTTCACTAAAACGAGGGGGATAGTTATTGATGTGAGAGGGATAGGTGTCCTCGGTTGTGTCACACACTTCTAGTTTGGGTTGGGCTTTGCCCTAACTACAAATTATGCAATAACATTTTCGACACCATTGTCAGGGAGGATTTTGAATCTTTTTCGATCCCATAACAACACTTGGCAAGTCTATCCCAAAGCCTTTACCCTTAGCTTGCATGGCAACTCCATTTGAGGAAAGTTTCCCTTTCGATTTTTTATAAGCTTTTCATAAAGTTTATCTAGCGACTCCATATGGTCTATACCCAAAGAAAGAAATATCCAAGTCCTCCACAACCAAAGAATCCATCTTTCCAAAAGACACTTCCCAAAGGAAAGTTTAATCCTTCCAAGGTTTACCGAAGAAGACCCCCTCATAATTCACTCATTGTCGAAACCTTATTTCAAGGTAGCCTCCCCCTCATTCCAATGGCTTTTCCTTGGGATAGCAACCTTTACAAGCCATTGAATATGGCCACCATCCTTGGGTACCCCAATAGCATGCCCAAAGAGTCTCACAAGTGGTTGCCCAAATTCACTGGAAACAATGTTGTTACACCTAAATAGCATCTTGACATTATTGGTGTGGCCATAGAAGACAACGGTATAGAAAATGAAGATGTTGCAAGGAAGCTATTAGCTACATCTCTTGATGAAGATGCTAAGAAGTGGTTCAAAGGCTTGCCCGACAATCACTTGCATTTGTATCAATCCTTCACAAATTTTCTCAAAAAGAGATGGACAAAGAAGAAAGATAATGGAATGTTATTGATGCAATTCATCCAAATTAAGAAGAAAGAGAACAAAACAGTGGAAGAATTCGACGCTAGGTTTGACAACTTGCTCAGCCAGATCCCAAAGGACTTGTGCCTACCTCCTGTAGTCTTTCTCCTTCTTTATTTTAATACTTTCAAAGGGCGTTTTGATTTTATCCTAAAGGAAAAGATGCCTAACAGTTTAGCAAATGCCAAAGAATATACCATGTAAATTGAAGAACATCTTGTCAATTCCAAGATTGAACCTTTTCACCTCCCTCGTCCCAGAGCGGAACCTAAGTCGAAGACGTCAACCAACAGTTTACAGGATCCAATCACACTTTTGGCTCAAAAGTTCGATCAAATGAGTGCCCAGTTTGTCCAAAGCCAAAACCAAATCATGAATAGGTTGGCAAATTTAGAAAGGAAACATTATGCTCCAAGGCCTCAGTTCACCAAATAGCAGAACACGGGTTGGAACCCGAAGCCACGATAAGAAGTGAAGCGCCAACAGACAGTACCTCCCACAGCTACTGCTTGAGTAACTTGCACGCTCAGAGTCGGTATTCAGACTCTGATTCAGAGTGAAGTTGCCTAAGGACATGCAACATTTTAAGTTGGGGGGGATGTTAGGACCACACAATGTACCTTTTTGCCCATACTTTTTGCCACCTTTACACTCTTGTTCACTCACATATTAACTCATATTATCACTTTATCCTATCTTTCCAAAGGTATACAACGTCTCTTCTCTTTACTATACGTTTAGTCTGTTTTGCATATAAATTTACATCACTCTCGTACTTAACCATTGATTAGAAATGTATAAGTGTTGAAACAGTTCAAACTGGAGGCCTGTTGTTGAAACAGCAACTCACAGAAGTTGTTACACAGTCCAGGGTCGATGATATTGAAACACAGAAGTTGTTACACAGTCCAGGATCGACGATGCTGAAACAGAGAAGTTGTTACACAGTTCATGGTCGACGATGTTGGAACACAGAAGCTGTTACACAGTCCAGGGTCGACGATGCTAAAACACAGAAGTTGTTACACAGTCCAGGGTCGACGATGCTGAAACACAGAAGTTGTTACACAGTTCAGGGTCGACGATGCTGAAACATAGAAGTTGTTACACAGTCCATGGTCGACGATGTTGAAACACAGAAGATGCTACACAGTCTATGGTCAACGATGCTGGAACACAGAGGAAGTCGTTACACAGTCTGCGGTCAACAGCAACGTACACATATTGACTACAACAACTGCACCGTGAGCCAAGCACCCCTGAGAAGTGCTGAAACAATCAGAACGCAAATCCCGTGGCTGAAACAGCCTGCGATTTGCGATGTTGAAACAGCATACAATAGCAGTAACAAGAAAGAGTTGTTACTCCAGCTGTAACGGCAACACCTCACTAAGCACTCGTAATAGCATTCTGTTGCGGGAGACTAGGATATCCTATTCCGGTTTAGAAAGTCGATCTGACTAAGAATAGGACTTAGATATACACCTGTAATTTTTTATCAATTGTATCGAAGGGATTCCCTCTTTAAATAAGGGGAAATCATCATTCGAAGGGGGTTGCAGTTTTTTTTGGTATGAAGAAAGTTTTACAGAGAAGGACGTACTTCATTTTCAGATTGTAATATGATACATTGATAGATGAATAAAAGACTGTTTTGAGCATCCTTTTCTAGCCTCTTCCTTCCAGGGGAATCTTGTGAGAAGGGAGGGCCCACCTTCTTCACAAGATTCACCCGTTAGTTTTATAGTGTGTTAGTGTGATCTCTGTTTATGCCTTGATTAATTTTTGTCTTGCTGAAACACTACTTTAATGGATTCTGCTTT
>SNQJ01S0020284.1:69157-86854 GCA_010110895.2 Picea sitchensis
GATCAAGTGATCCTTTACTGAATCTGACACGATTCTCTTTGCTTTCTTTTCATTCTTCTTATGCTTGGTCTTTTGCTCTGCTTCATCTGGTTCTGGTACACCTACTGTAACATGTTCTAGGAGATCATTCTCGTCTAGAATCACCTGCAACCTATGCTTCCAAGATCTGAAGTTTCTAGATCCTTCTAGCCTGTCTTCTACCATCATGTTGGTAGCCATTCTTTCTTGTAGAAGAAACCCTAGCCCTCCGGGCTATAGAAATAATAAAAAAATCAAATTACTTGGATATGAAAACTGAACTCACCAAAAGATGTGTTGGACTAAGGCGAGTAGCCTAGTGTGTTTAGATTTAAGAAAATCCAACTTTTACCCCTCCAAACTTGATCTGCAGATTTCTGGACTGGTGCTTCTGGTTTTCTAGTACTTCTGGTACACTGGTACTTCTGGTTTTCTGGTACTTTGTGAAAACTAGGGTTTCACTTTCTGGGAGATCTAGCCATTGAAAAAGTGCGTTGAGGATGCCAAAATGTTCCTTGAGGTAGGGCACACCTTTCTAGATGGTTTTGAGGCTGAAAACCTTCTTTAATAAAAAGCCCTAATTTTCATGTACGGCAACAGTGATGTTTTTCTTTTTCCTGTGAAAGATGCTCTATTCAGCTTAGCTCTAATACCATGTTAAAGTTTCTGTTATTATTAGGTTACTTTCAATTTACTAGATAACAATAGCAAAGACAAGATCACTGAGAGAAACACAATCACAAGAGTACACAAGCATTTCTCCTGGGAAACCCTCAAGGGGAAGAAAACCCAGCAAAACTTCCTTAATATAGATAGCCAATACAATGCCAAGATAATGAACTAGACAACAGAGAATATCAACACTGAGCAACACGCCTCTCTCTCTTCCTTCTTCCGGCAATCGGCAACTGCAGCTTCCTTCAAAACTTGCACACTAGATGAGTGAGCTGAGTGTGTGTCTAAATGAGGCGCTGGCCTCTCTTATTTATACAATTCTGGCACGTGTGGAAGTGTCTCTTCACTGGAAGGTTCGACTTCTTATTTAGCCTATTACAATTAGGGTTTGACCAATCCGCAAAAGGGGATTTGGTCATTTACAATACCCGACATGATCAATCCACAAAAGGGGATTGATCTAATGAATAATAAATATATTTTATCTTTAACCACAAAAGGGGATAAGGATATTCTTTGCCGTTGCAAAATATTTTAACAGTAGTCTCCTCCTCCACCACCTCTAGATACAACTTTGTCTCCTTGTCCTTATCTTGGGTAGCCTATGGTGGTTGAGAGCATGTATCCAACACAATGGGGTTGGTATGGGTTCTTGCTAAGTTGGAAGATCCCTCCACTTATTTCCCATTATTTTCATCTTCTGACACCTTTGAAACAATAATCTTGATACCAAAAACTGTCTGACACGTGCCTTCAAATTTTCCCTCAAAATTTCTGATAGAATGGAGAATCTCTTGTTGTTATTCATTGTTATTCTCCAAGGCTTGGGATCCTAGAGTTTTCACTAACCAGTAGGTCTTTGCTATCCTGAAATACTTGCTATCCCCTATCGGAGAATGGATTGGGTCCTCCACCCATCCCTTAATCTCCTCCAAGATTTTGTCATCATGAGTCATTTGTAATTTCACCCTTCTCAGCGTCCACGGCCTCTACTTATTCTGTCATCAGGACTTGTCAGTCATTTTTCCCTTACCTCAACCTCCATAGCCTCTACTTCCTACTTTGCCACCACTAAGCATTTTTCTTCATAAATTTTCTCACCTTCCTAGGATTCTCTCGTTGCTTTGAATGAGGTGATCGGGCTCCAAGAGGATGAAGCCTTGTCATCACCTCCTCTAGCTATGTTTTTTCATGCATCCCCCCCCCCTACCATCACCTCTACCCATCCTAATTCATGTGAGAAAACATAACCTGAAGCAAAAGTGAAGGCCAAACGACAACCACAACATAAACAGACACAGGGAAATCACAAGCGTGACGAACCAAAAGGGGAGATCCCACAAAACCCTCCCAATCTTGAACATCACTGGCGTCCTTTTTCTTAGGTTATGAAATAGAAAATCCCCCAACTCTAAACCACATACAAAGAACAGAGAAAATTGAATAGAGACAAAGGATACCAAAAGGGATTACCTTGGTCCTGAAGGGTAGAGTTAATTCTCATGAACTAGGACCAACTATCATGATAGAGCCATCATGTGCTTCGGAGCAAACTCTAGCTAGCCAGAGCCTAAAACCCAGTCTAGTAAGGAAATAACCCACCCCCTCCTGAAATTCTCATCATTTTTAAATCACACTCTCCTCATTAGAAAATGATAAGCTAGATTATTCCCCATACTCTCCATTGAATATGCATCGTCGAAGCATAAATTCGAGAGTCCTCTCGCTATACCATTGATATGTGAATCCCATTGTCGATATTATCTCAGAAATTAGGGTTGGGGATGTCGTACCCCTCTATGGACACTTTACCTTCCAAATATTGCCTCTGAATAGACCTACCCTACTTATACGTTGAAGGCCTTTCATTGCATGACAGAGTAACAACCTAGCAACGCATGTGTGTTTGTGGCCCCACCTGTTGACACCCCATCTAGGTGATTGTTACAAAGTTTTTTTAATTAACAATCATTTAACCTTTATTACAAAGTTTTTTATATTGTAATTTTATTTTCTAACCCTTCTTTCTATATTTTAATCCTTAATAATAATTTATTGAATTGGTCAAAACCATATTTTAGATCTTCAATATTAGACTTATCAACCAATTCCATGTTGGTTTCAACCATTTTTAAGATTTTCAGTTTATTATCCTCATATGTTAATCCTATGAAAAAAAAAAACTTGCCTTTACTAGTTACCCGTTGAGTACACATTATCCGAGTTTTAAATACCCATATTTCTCACGTGAACACTTGACAATCTCCTTGTCATTTGAAGCTCTCATATTTTTTGAAAACCATGTGATTCACGTAAATCTCGAGTGATCCCCTTTCCTATGTTGCAATTTGTTTATGTTTATGGTTTTAAATGAAAAAAACATTTTCATACACAAGTAAGTACGTTAAAGTTAAGTTAACATATATTTGAAGAAACTATGGAGTGAGAGAACGGTTGGTCGTGATAAGTTTCCCTTATAAGCTTTAGGTATTATATAGTCTTGTACTGAAGTGTTCATACGTGAGAGAAGTCTTATCGGTTTGCAAGTATAACAAGTGTTGACTTTGTGAAAAGGCTTAGAGGCTTACATGTATGTCATCTATGTTTCCCTTCCAAATAATAATGAAGGGATTTATGGTAAGGCAGGAAATCTTGGCATGGAAAGCTTTTACTTGATGACCATTTCGTTTTTTTCTATAAGAGAAAAGAAAGGCAACCATTATATCAAAGGAAAGAAGTCTTTGTTTTTATATCATAAAAATGGAAAACCAAAAAGGGGCGTGGAATAATCAAAACAACCCCTTTTCATAGAAAGGAGAAAGTCGTCATGATGAAAAACAACATCGTTAATTTTTTCTTGTTGGTTATTAATGATTTGCATATGAGTGAGTTAAAAAGTAGACAAACTCAATTTTTTATGGGAATCTATTTTTTCCTCACAAAACAAAGTTCTTCTCTAATCCACTCATTTTTTGACATAAAATTCCACCATAATCCACTCATTTTTTTGAAATTGTGATGATCTTGGTCTTCTTAAAAATGGACTAAAACTCCACATGGTAAAGTTCCATGATCAAAGTTCTCATTAATCATGTGGAACCATAATTTCGAAAAAAATATTTGCTAGATTTGGAGAAGAATACACTTATCTGATGTATTTATTTTATCTTCTGCTAGGATATAGTTTCTTTAATTGAGATGTTGTGGTGGTGTTGAAAGAACCGTATATAAACATATAAATACAATGTAGATTGGTCAAATAAAGATTAGTGCTCTTCAGTGGTCCCTATGGTATGTAAAAGTATATAATTTTGCACACCAAATATTCCAGATATTCTTAGCTTGGGATGTTGGACACTCGTAGCACCCTCCTTATTCAACAAAAAATTCTCTTAAATCTGGCAACAACTTTTCCTATGTAACATTACCCCGAGAGTTTTGACCCATATTAGAAAAAGGAATTTAAGGGGCAAAGCTTTGCCTTGACACAAAAACTACCCTCACTAAAAATGGGACAATTTGAGCACTGGTATTCTTGCTTACTCATCACGTGCAGTGGTTGCACAATTATGCATACCCCCACGGAAGTACGGGTAAGTGTGGCCATGAATGATAATATATATAGTAGATTGCCAATTATAACTCTCGGCATACTCTATGTTAATATTTTTTATGCACTTTTCATAAAGACATTTAAAATATTATGAAGAGTTTTCATCAACCTTGTAAAAGACGATATATTTTTTGTCTTTACATATTGTATAATTTGTTGAGATCGCTAACTATTTAAAAATTACCTACAAGTGTGGGAAATGTATACAAGTATGCAAAAAAATTAGTATTTCTTTCCAACTTTAATTTTATCTCTATTAGCATCACTTAGGTTATAAATTTGCTTTTGAAAGACTTCTTTCACCCGACAAATGTCAACTCATATGACTGAGATGACCTTAGTTAGTACTATCATTTCAACTATAACCTATCTGTGTGTATGGACATTTAAGGGGCGACAATTTTTCAGAAGATGAAATTTGTTGAACTTTTCACTTTGGTAAGAGATTCAAACTGAGGGAACTGATTGATCTATATACTACGAGTTTGTTTAGCTTCAAACTCAAGAAAATGATTTCATGTTAAATGATCAGGCCTATGGATTCCAAGTCCAAAGCAGTTTAGGCATTCAAATTTATGCTTATCCATGGACAATGCATTAACACACTAAACCCTTACTCCACTCTAACATAAGGGTAGGCTTGTAAGAGATTTGAAGTTTGAAATATCAGCTTGTGTAACGTTCCCAACTTCGATACCAATCTATAATGTACCCAGCCTCCTAGTCAGGTATCATTACCACATTGTAACATCTCCACTATTGCAAACTCCCTAAATGCAGCTCTGATACCAACCTGTAATGTTCCTCGTTACCAGCACTAACAAATTCCCTGATACCACTTTGTAACATCCCCGACATATTGTTGAGCAATACCACTCCAAAACTCTAGTGCACAGATTCTACACTATAACGTTAATCTGTGCAGAAACACATGAGGTAACATGCACAATCCCAAGCTAGATTGTGCCACACAAAACTTCCTTTTTAGACACCAATTATAATAGTGGAATTAACACATAATACAAATGTGTGCACAATCATTCAATGCACACAAGTATTATTGCTTGTGTAATCACTCTGCACACAAGTATCATGAGAAGAAGATAGCTAGAATGATGACAATGATGATGGCCCCAATAACAATAATAAAAAAATATATTAAAAACTAGAAAAATCTAGAAAAAATTGCTAATAAATTATTTTACTCTAACCCAATTTTAAGTTACCAAATTGTAGCACATGTTTGGCACTTATATGCTTGGTCTCTATGTAATATGTAACGTGCTTAGCGCACTTTTGGAATGTGTTTTTTATTCCCACCTAGAATAAAAAACTGCAATTATATATATATATATATATATATATATATATATATATATATATATATATATATATATAATGACGTACCCTTGTTATCAAACTGGTCATATGGCCACATAATTTATCGTGCAGTTTTGTTTAGCAAAGAAAAATTCTAGATAACAGAATAAAACTACATCAAAAGATAACATGATCATTTCCTACATTACATCAAAAGATAACATGATCATTTCCTACATTGATTTTGCTATTGATTTTTTCTATGTGCTCCCTTATATTTTATTTGATGTTAATTTTAGTTACATTTTGACTAGAGCATTTATATAATTGAACTTCTTTATGTAAAATTCATAATCTTCAACAATGTTTGTTATCTATGAGCAAAAAATTCTCATTTTGATACCTTCTTGATCCAATTCAAATTTGGTGGCGTTGTAGATAAACCCATCAAATCTTAGTGTGGCCTCTCAACTCTGTAATAAGAAATTCCACTCTTTAAGAGTGTTCTCTCTTCTCAAAATTGAGATATATTTACATTTCATTGAGTCAATAAACTAACTCTTCTACCTTCAATGTTCCTTTGTAGCATGAAACCTTTGTTTTTGTTAATTTCTTGCTCTTTAACAATTTACTATTGCATCTCCTTTGACTTCCTTTTATCCATATACTTTTGGTTTTAATGTACTTATTTGATTTTTACATATTTTAAATTGAGTCTATCCATATTCCTAGTGCGTACAATTCTCTTTTATTTTTGTTAATTTCTTGCTCTTCTACAATTTATTATCGCATCTCCTTCAACTTCCTTTTATTCATCTACTTTTGGTTATGATGCTCTTATATTATTTTTGCATATTTTAAAACTCTTATATCCATCTTCTTAGTGACTATTATCCTCTCTTTATTGTTGTTTTATCTCCCCTTCATTTCATTTTTTCCACTTTTGTTGTTCTCTAAACACCTCCTGTCAATAACTTGTTATGATACCAAGTGACACATTTCAAAAGAGGTGTTCTCAAATTCATAAATTCACTCGTGCATTGACCTACAAATTAGTGGTCAACAAATAGTATTAGCAACTTGTAGTCATAGATAAACATGCTTACACACGTTTAGAACTAGTACGCGGCTCCATGAGCTATATTGCTTCTCAATAGAATTAATTATCAAAGTACATAATTTACAAATCAAAATATAGCTCTTAGGCCTCTTATTTGGCTATTGACCATTTCTCTACACAACTCTCTAGACTTGGCTCCACTCCTATCTAAATCTACCAACTCTTTTAATGTGTGTTGTAACTATTTAATCCCATAATTGTTCATCTGTCTATGTTGTTTTTCAACTTCCTCCTCTTTTTAGATTCATGTTTGATTGTTAGGATCCCTATGCCTCTAGCTCCACTTTAGCATCCTTCTACACTACCTTATTTTGCATTATTCTCTTCCATGTCAATTTGTGCACTCATTCACTCATTATTCCACATGCATTACTCTTCATCTCTAAATCTTCGTGTTTCCACATTACAAATTTCATCCATGTTGACTCMATTTGTTTCCACAATACAATTTTCATCCATATTGACTCCATTTGGCTTATCCTTTAGAGTTCTTCCATCCTCTGTGCTTGTTCTCTCAAGCTACCTTGTGTGCATTTTTGGAACTCTTCCAAAACTTTGTTATCAACTTGTTTTTACACACTCTAGTTATCGTGCTTGAATTGTTTCTCCTCAACATGACTAAATTTTTCTTAATGCAATTTTTTTGCACTCATACTTAAATTGGTCATGGAATCACCTAAGAAAGGAATAAATTTTAGGGTTTCTTACCTCAAGAACTTCTCTTCACAACTTTTCCTACCTCAAATCCACTTCTCTCCAACTTTTCTAACTTTAGGACATGCAAAAAGGGCACTTTTGCATGGTGAACAACATTAAAAAAATATTTGTTTTGTTTTTGAAGTGTTTTTCTTTTTAAAAGTGGATTTGTTTCTCCTTTTTTAAGCTACCTAGTTCTGATATTAGTAATATACCAAAAATAGTACAATTATAAATTTGCTCCTGAAAGACTTCTTTCACCCGACAAATGTCAACTCATATGACTGAGATGACCATAGTTAGTACTATTGTTTCAACTATAACCTATCTGTGTGTATGGACATTTAAGGGGCGACAATTTTTCAGAAGATGAAAGTTGTTGAACTTTTCACTTTGGTAAGAGATTCAAACTGAGGGAACTGATTGATCTATATACTACGAGTTTGTTTAGCTTTGAACACAAGATACTGATTTCATGTTAAATGATCGGGCCTATGGATTCCAAGTCCAAAGAAGTTTAGGCATCCAAATTTATGCTTATCCATGGACAATGCATTAACACGCTAAACCCTTAATCCACTCTAACATAAGGGTAGGATTGTAAAAGATTTGAAGTTTGAAATATCATCTTGTGTAACGTTCCCAACTTCGATACCAATATGTAATGTACCCAGCCTCCTAGCCAGGTAACATTACCACATTGTAACATCTACACTACTGCAAACTCCCTAAATGCAGCTATGATACCAACCTTTAATGTTCCCCGTTACTGGCACTAACAAATTCCCTGATACCACTTTGTAACATCCCCAACTTATTGTTGAGCAATGCCACTCCAAAAATCTAGTGCACAGATTCTACACTATAACGTTAATATGTGTAGAAACACATGAGGTAATGTGCACGATCCCAAGCTAGATTGTGCCACACAAAATTTCCTCTTCCGACACCAATTATAACAGTGGAATTAACACATAATACAAATGCGCGCACAATCATTCAATGCACACAAGTATTACTGCATGTGTAACCACTTTGATCACATGAATACTACTGTGCACGCAACCATTCTGGTGTTACACGCAGATTCAATTCTCTTTGTGTGCGTGAATCTGCTTCCTTGTATGCACAACAATTCCAGCCTCTTGCATGCACAGATTATTTCCCTGCGCACACAACAACTCTAGCTTTGCCTCAGAAACTCATGACCATTATTACAATGTTAACTAACAGGAATACTTAATAACTTTCATACTTTGCATGTGTGACAATAATTACTGAATACAAGATCATGCTTACATGTACAAACAACATCATGCATAATAACGACAATTAATTACATGCAATGTCATATAGGAAATAAGCCCATTTCATACATAGATAATTAAGAACACGATAAATTAGACAAACACATAAAGGACACTTATTTTTTTATAAAGAATCACCAACTGTGTGTAGAGCTCAGACATACCTCCTAGACATAGACTATGTTGCTCATATACTTTCAGCAACATGTCACCCCCGAGCTGGGGCTTAAACTCCACCAGAGAAAAAGGATTCCTAATGTCAGGCTAAGGTCTGATAATCAAAATAATTGTTTAGTCCAAGGTGCTTAACTATTGCAACTAGCCTACAGTCTTTCATTCCCCGCATGCATGTCCCACACTGGGAAGTGTGCCCCTTTTCTTCTCAAAAATCCCTCGGCTGCCCCACTTCCTTTCCAAGGCTTCAACAACATGCTAGACATGAAGTATCATATCCCTGTAACTAATGCCCAATGCACCAGGGAACAATTCCTAGCAAATCTCTCACCTGGAGAGAATGCTCACGAGCCTGAAAACCCATTTCTTTGACAACAAATATCTCACCTGGAGACAATATTCACGGGCCTGACAACCCGCCTCTTCGAGAGAAAATCTTTCAGCTAGAGAGAATGTTCTTGGGCCTGATAACCCACCTCTTCGACAACAAATCTCTCACCTGGAGGGAATGTCACGGGCCTGACAACTTGCCTCTTCGATAACAAAGACTATGGTTCCTAGATGGAAAAACCCCTTTCCAATATTTTCTTTGCAGATAAGGTAATGGTCACTCCTTGCTCAGATGGTCCGACTGACGAAGAAAAGTGATTGATTCCCCCAAAATACACTAAGGTTTAGTCATATATTTGCATGGTCATAATTGGACACTTGTCAGCTTCAGAATTATCTTTAGCCACTTGGTGACTCGTTCTCATCCCTCGGGAACTTAGGATAAATAAATATCCATAAATTATACTTTTCAGAAATATTAATAAAATATTCCCTTGGACTAATCCCCTCTTTTCACTTTTCGGTGGAATTTATCTCATCGTCTCTTTTCATCTGAATGGTCTACGTGCATCGATGTGTTTTTATTAAAAATTTGAGTGTGATTACATTTTACAAGGATAGGCAGACTGACCTTTTTACATTCTGGCTCACTATCCCAATAACCACACACAGGGTCTCCAGCCTCACACACACACACACACATATAACTGGCCCGATGCGCACTTCAAGGTAATCCTCACACACTTACTCATGTGCGTTCAACACTATGAAATGTGTGCACCCTTCCCTTGATGTGCAATCCACACACACTTACTGAGGTGCATGCAACACTATGGAATGTGTGGGCTCTTTCATTGGAAAACAATCCTCGTGCACTACTCAGGTGCGTGAAAAATTGAACCAAAACTTGGTGCCAATGGCTCACCATCCTATATGTACATTTACATTTTCATTTACAATTGAGGTTTAGATTAGGGGTATTATATTCTCCTCCCCCTTATTTATGCATTCTCCTTAGTGTATTATATACACATGCACCTATAAAAACTTCAAAAGGATGTGGGTATTATGCCCACATAGCATCCTCATGCTCCCAAGTTGCATCCTCGAGATTGTACTAGGTCCATTGGACCTTTAATAGCTCCATGGCTCAATTCTGAAGTTGTTTTATTTTCCAATCCAATATGTAAACATGTTGCACTTGAAAATCATATTTTGCCTCCACTTGAATCACAATCCAATCAATGAAATGATTAGCATCAGGCATGTACTTTTTGAGAAAATATACATGGAAAACATTATGAATACACAAGGATGTAGGTAGTGCAAGCATATATGCGACAGGACCAATCCTCTCTAGGATTTCAAATGCCCCACAGTAGCCTGCTAGCAGCTTAGAACATTTTCCCAACTTCAAGGAATTGCATCTTGCTTTTACTTTCAAGAACACGTGGTCACCCACTTTAAACTCTTTGTGGGTTATGCCTTTATCTGCGCAAATTTTTTGCTTGTCTTGGGAAACCTTTAAATTCTTCCTTATTTTCTCCATCTTCTCTTCCATTTCCCTAAGTAAATCTGGTCCAACCACTTCGTGGTCTACAAGGTTGTCCCAACTCACGGTGTGTTGCACTTTCTACCATAAAGTGCCTCAAATGTGCTCATCTTTAGAGATGTTTGATACCCACTTTTATAAGCAAACTCAACCAAAGGTAAATATTTTTCCCACTATCATTTTTTCCATCACATACATTCTTAGCATGTCTTATATCACTTGATTAACTCTTTCTATTTTCCCATCTAACTCTGGATGATAGGTTGTGCTAAAATTCTTATTTGTCTCAATTCCTTTGAATAACCCTCCCCAAAAATTCAATGTGAAATTGGGATCTCTGTCAAACACAATTATCTTAGGTACACCATGCAGCCTAACAATTTCTCTCATGTATATATCAGCAATGTTGGTTGCCTTATGAGTTGACTTCACTGGAATAAAACTGGCAGTTTTAGTAAGCTTATCCAACACTACTATAACAGAATCATGTTGATTAGTAGTCCTAGGCAACTTAGTAATGAAATCCATGGTTACAACTTCCCATTTCCACTCGGGAATGGGAAAAGTTTGTAGCAAACCAACTAGTTGTCTATGCTCAGCCTTGACCTTTTGACATTCAAGGCATCTAGCAATAAATTCAACAACCTCATTTTTCATGCCTAGCAAATAATATTGTTTTTTGACCGTTAAGGAACTTTAGGCATCTATGACGATAAAAAACTTTTCAACTATTGATCAATTGGCACATAAACTTTGTGCCCATACATGAGGATTCCATCCTCTTTTATCTCATAACCTTCAAATTTCTGTTGCAATTCACTTTGCTGTAAATTTGTCTTTATGTCCATATAGCATTGCTCTGATTTGACAACCTCTAAAATTATGTCACTCAAATTTGATTTGTACATGCTAATAGTTGTAGCATGCATCTCATGCACCCTCTGGCTAAGTGTGTCAACCACCTTGTTATATTTTTCTTTGATATGCTTGATATCAAATTCATACTCACTGAAGAATTCCAACCATCTGCTTTGTCTGACATTTAAACTTGGTTGTCCAAACAAATATTTCAAACCATTATGTTTTGTCTTCAACTCAAATCTTTTTTCCATGAGGTAGTGCCTCTAGATATTCAAGGCATGCACTATGGCTGTCAATTCCAAGTCATGAGTAACATAGTGTCTTTCATGCTCCTTTAATTTCCTTGATTCGTAGCACACCACATGTCCATTCTGACTAAAGACTCCATTGATCCCTTCCTTTCATGCATCAGTGCACACAAGAAAGTATTCATTAGGATCAACAATTATCAATATTGGTACACTTGTCAACAAACTTTTCAAATGTTGGAAACTCCTCTCACAATTAGAAGTCCACTCAAATCCCACACCTTTCTTTTGCAAGGATGCAATTGGGTGTGCAATCTTTGAGAATCCCCAAATGAGCCTTCTGTAGTAATCTATAAGTCTATGAAGGATCTCACCCCTGCAACATTCATTGGTGTTAGACATCCTTCAATGACTTTTATCTTCTCCAGATCCATAGCTACCCCTTCCTCTGAAATGATATGACCCAAGTAATTAATCTACCTCCGGTAGAATGAGCACTTTCTCAACTTTGCATACAACTAGTGTTCTCTCAATACTTGCAGCACCATCCTCAAGTGTTGCTCATGTTCTTCTTCAGACTTTGAGTAAATAAGTATGCCATCCACAAATACAATGACAAAATTATATAAATAATCTCTGAAAATACCATTCATTAAACACATGAAGATAGTTGGTGCATTTGACAATCCAAATGGCACCACGATAAAATCATAATGTTCATACCTCATTCTGAAAGCAGTCTTGCTAATGTCTTCTTCTTTAATTCTCACTTGTTGATATCCAGATCTGAGATCAATCTTTGAAAATATTTGTGCACCCCTTAGTTGGTCAAAGAGGTCATCTATCCTTGGAAAATTATACTTGTTCTTTAGTATTACTGTGTTCAACTATCTAAATTCAATGCAAAGCCTCAACATACCATCCTTCTTCTTCACAAACAATATCGGGGCACCACAAGGTGACACACTTGAGCATATATACCCCTTCTTCATAAGCTCTTCAAGTTGCATCTGCTATACCTTCAGATCTGGTGTACTCATCCTATAAGGAGTCTTGGATACGGGGGCTACTCTAGGAATCAAATTTATAGAGAAATCAATATCTCTTTTCCGTGGCAACCCCGATATTTATTCAAAGAAATATTCAAATTATTTTAGTATTGTGTAGTCTTCAACATTTGACACTTTATCTTTAGGTGTCTCCTCCATGTGCGTTGCAAATACTTGGCATCCTTTCCTGTAGCTTTTCTTCAATTGCAAGGTTGAAACTTCTCTGATAGTTACATCTCTTGGAATGCCCTTAACTACTCTTAAGTTTCCTTCCTCATCCAATTAAGTAAATGCCTTATTGTAACAGTCTAGAACAACATGATGTTGGTCCAACCAATCCATATAAATGAGACAATCATATGAGCCCAAAGGTATAATATTCAAATTTGCTTTTGTGCTTAGCCCATTCATGTCCATTGAACATTCCTTAACCATCTCATTAATTGTCCATTTTTCCCCATTTCCTTTGTCATTATGGGCTCCTTGGGAGTTGGTTGTCCTTGAGAAGTATTTATGAAAAATGGTGTCTTAGCCCCCTTATTCCTTTGTTCCATCTTGTTTTTTTGCTTGTCTTCTCAAGCCTTTTGGAAATTCGGTCTTCCCCGTTGTTGATCATAGAGAGATTTAGCTCGCATTATGGTTTTCTCCAATGTCTTGCGGTCATGAAATTGTATCTTGTCACTGATAAAGGATGGAAACCCAATCAAGTACCTTCGAATTTTAACTTGCTCATCCTTGATGAATGCAACATATTTCAACAACTCTAAGAATCTTCTCTCATACTCATTTATCGTCATACTCCCAAGCTTGAGTTCAAATAACTCCTTCATTTTCTTGTCATAGTATCGTTTGGTTAAGTATTTCTTTTGAAAATACCTTTTAAACTCCTTCCAAGTAACCTTCTTCTCATCAATGTGTTGCACTTCCATGAATGGATCCCACCACATTGATGTTTTTCCCTTTAGTTGATAGATGGCAATTCTCCCTTCTTCCCATGTAGAGTAATTATGCAATTGTAAGTACTTCCTCATGCCCAACAACCAATTCTCTGCATCTTCATCCTTCTTGTGCTCACCATCAAAGGTAGGAGGCTTAAATTTATTCATTTCTCCCTGTAGCTCGTCCACCCTAGTCATTCTATTATGTTTTCTGACAGGAGATGGACTTGAGCTATTGTGCACTTTCCTAAATGAATGCTTTGGTGAGTGATGGTGATGCCTGTCAACACTTCTTATTTTTATTTTCTCATCATGAGACCTATGACTTCTTGACTTGCTTGAATATGTCTCCTTATCCATTTTATTTTCTATTATGTCCTAGATTTGCATCAACTTGATATTGAATCCATCTTGTTGCTCGTCTTTCATAAGCCTTTCATTATTAGTTGTATAGATTTGGACACCTTTTTGCAGTCTCTTTATGGTTTCTACCAAGTTTATGCGCTCCTCCTTGTGTTCTCTATGCTCATTGGATTAATATGTACCATCAATACCCATACCGATATACAAACCCCTGAATTTATCATCGTGGTTGTAAGTTCTCTGCACATCTTCCATGATTTTGACTCTATGCGTTGATTTTGTCCTGATCTAATCGATGTTGATTCTGCAAAATGTGTTGGCAATAAGATTTGTTAGACGAGTTGATGCAACAACTTCATTAAAACTCTGCACCATTTTGCTAGAATCCTTTCTTCTGATTTCTCGGATGATTTTAACATACCAATTCAAAATTTATGGGTGAATAACTGGACTCCTTTCTCCAAAACTTTCCCATCGACTGCTCCCTTGCATAATTCTGAGTCTTGCGCAATAAATTATGGTCATTTAGAATTCACCCAAATACCCTTTTACTCTTTCTTTCTTCTTTATGAATCCCATGTGCCCATTGGTATTCAACATGTACCAATGCATGATGTCAATATTCAACATATACACCATGTATTAGTATTACACGTGCACCACCATTTTTGCTCCGCGTAACCCCAAATTTTAGTGTGCACACTCGTGCACCATTGTTTTCTATGCATTTCTAGCGCCACACCCCACAATATTAAAATTTAATGTGCACACTTGTGTATTCTTATGTTATGCATACCATGGTCGCGTTGTAATTCCAAATTCAACCACTTACCAGTATGAGTTTTGCATTAAGTATATACTCGGTCCATGTAAGCTCAGTGTTGAAACTGGGGCTCGGATACCAATATGTAACATTCCTAGCTCTGATACCAATATGTAACGTTCCCTGCTCTAATACCAATATGTAACATACCCAGCCTCCTAGTCGGGTATCGTTACAACATTGTAACGTCTCCACTAGTGCAAACTCCCTAATTGCAACTCTTATACCAACCTGTAAAGTTCCTCGTTACCAGGACTAACAAATTCCCTGATACCACTTTGTAACATTCCCAACTTACTGCTGAGCAATGTCACTCCAAAAATCTAGTGTGCAAATTCTACACTATAACATTAATTTGTGCAGAAACACATGAAGTAACGCGCACGATCCCAAGCTAGATCGCGCCACACAAACTTTCCTCTTCAGAAACTAGTTATAAAAGAGGAATTCACACATAATACAACTGTGCGCACAATCACTTAGTGCACACAAGTATTATTGTGTGTGTAACCACTCTGAACACATGAATACTACTGTGCACGCAATCATTCTGGTGTCGCACGCATATTCAATTCTCTTTGTGCGAGCAAATCTGTGTTCCCGTGCGCACAACGATTCCAGCCTCCTGCGCGCATGACAATTCTATCCTTGCCTCAGAAACTCATGACCATTATTACAAAGTTAACTAACATGAATACTTAATAACTGTCATACTCTGCATGTGCGAAAATAATCATTGAATACAACATCATGATTACATGTACAAACAACATCACACAACATAACGACAATTAATTATATGCAACTCCATACAGGAAATAAACCCATATCAGGCATAGATAATTAAACACACAGTAAATTAGACAAGCGCATAAAGGACACTTATATTTTTATAAAGAGTCACCAACTACGTGTTGTTGAAATAATGTAACTACAAAGAGTATTCTTATTATAATTGTTATTTTATTATTAAGATTCATCCCCATTGTGGATTAATCATGTCGGTAATTGTATTAGAACCAAATCCCCTTTTGCGGATTGGTCATCAGACAATTGTAATAGGCAGAATAAGAAGTTAACCCCAGCAAGGGAGGCTAGCGCCTCACTTTAACACACAACTCACTTGCTCATTCTCTTATGAGGCAAGCTGCAATTACCAGTTGGAGAGAGGAGAAGAAGAGTGGCATCTCTTGGAGAGGACTATCTGTATTGGTTTGAGTTATCTCTTGAACATTGTATTAGAAATTTATGATAAGGAAGTTTTTGTTGGCTTTTCTTCCCCTAGAGGGTTTCCCAGGATAAATGTTGTGTCTCTTGTCAATGTGTATTTCTCAGTGATCTTGTTCTTATGTTGTTCTTATCTATTGAAATGCAAAGAACTATAATAATGGCATAAACATTAACATGGTATCAGAACCAACCTTAAGGAAAAATATTTCGCAAGAGGAAAAACGTCACTGTTACCGTACCCAAAAATTAGGGTTTTGCAAAAGTGAATCTTTTCAGCCCTAAAACCACTTAGAAAGCTACGCCCTCCCCCAAGGATCATTTTGGCACTTAGAGAGCACATTTTCAGTGGCTAGATCTCTCGGAAAGTGAAACCCTAGTTTCACAAAGTACTAGAAAACCAGAGTACCAAAAGTACCAGAAGTACCAGAGTACCATAAGTACCAGAAAACCAGAAGCACCAGTCCAGAAATCCGCAGATCAGATTTGAAGGGGTAAAAGTTGGATTTTCGAAAATCTAACTGCACCAACTAACTCACCTTAGCTCAGCACACCTATCCCCTAGATCAGACTTTCAAAATTTGAAGTTTGAAAAATTAGGGTTTCCTCATAAAACCCTAAGTTGCAGTCTCAGAACTAGTTGCAGCATCAGTTGCAGTTGCAGCTGTAAGACTAGTTGCAATCACCCTTGAAGTTTTCTTAAGAGTTGGTAATGATTATCGCTGCTACCAGATGGAGCCACTACCTGCAAATGTCATCAGAGGTATGTACTAACATATGTTTAATGGTTAAACCCTAAAGAGTATTTGCAGGAGAAGGGATCTCTTGCCATAGATACAGAAGGATCTCAAGATCCAACACATNATCTTACCTTGGAAGTTTAAATATGTTGATGTAAGGCATAACTTAACCAAGGTTGAAATTTCCTCAACTGTGATATCCTTGATAACATTGATGGCAATGTTTACTGGAATTTTGGTAATGGGTGAGACTACATCAAAACTGATCAACAAATCCTAATTATCAACAACTATATTTATGATTTCATTAAGACATGATAAGAGTGTTTGACATAGGGGTGAGTCAACCCACCTATATTCCCAAGTTTCTTAGCAAGATATTTAGCCAGTTTGGATGTGGGAGAGCCAATGGTGTTAACAATGGGTCTTAGCGGGACATTGTCTTTGTGAATTTTAGGCAATCCATATATTCATGGAACCATAACATTTTTCGAGGTTAGCTTAGCCTTCTGATCATCATCAAGAGAAGAGTTATTTATAACAAGTGTTATCTCTTTCATGATTTTATTACAAGTTCAAGATCTCAATCAACATCGGGAGAAAGTCTTCATAGGAGCTTCGATACTATGTTCAATAAATAGGG
>SNQJ01S0020284.1:94388-130884 GCA_010110895.2 Picea sitchensis
ATTCAATCAAGGCATGTTCCCTCATGAACTAGGTGTGCTCTCCTACCCTGGTAGATTTTATCACATATTTTGGTGTTGTGGGCACTTGAAGGATACATTTTTTTAGTACCCAGTTTTGAGATGCCTTTGGATTCGACAACTCAACTTCCATTTCCATGCTTTTTCCAGAGCTATGTTCCTCTTGTAGCAAGTTATCTCTGAGGTGCGACGACGGTTCAAAGGTTGGTCGCCTTGCTCTTTTTTTGCCTATTTCATTGGTCACAACGTTTCGGTAAGAGGGGGTTTTCATCCCCCCTTGTGCGCTCATTATGCGAGTGCAAGTTCGACAGTATCCGCGGCAGCAAAAGGGTTCAGATATGGTCTGAGAAAGGTCTGACGCCACAGAGGGGGAAGGAGCATGCAGGTGGACGAAACCCTAACCCTATCGTTCTTTCTATTGAAATACATAACTAAGCACAAAATAGTTAACACATTTATCACTTCGAATTTGTAAGTTATCAAAAACAAAAACAAGAACACATTAGGTATATGGCATTAAAGATAAATGTCAAATGAACAAACACAAAACAAAACTAAGATTGTTAGTTAAATTTGGATTTAAAGTTATACTAACATAAATAAGGAAATACTATTTAAGGTTTTATCGAAATATTTAAATAAAATAGAATGGTGGTCATAAAAAGATGATAAGTAGTCTAACAAATAAGATGGCCTTTACAATTGTTGGTTATATTAAAACTAAGATGGTTGGTTATATTTGAATTTAAGGTTACACAAACATAAATAAGTATATACAAGGTTTTATCAAAATATTGAAACAAGTGGAATGATGTGTTATATGATTTCTAATTAATAGATGATTTTATAATTATTGTTTGGATATATTAAAAACTAAGATGGATGATTATATTTGAATTTAAAAATATAACAAATATAAATAAGAAAATACTAATTAATAAATGATCTAATAATTATTGTTTGGTTATATTAAAATTAATATAGATGATTATATTTGAATTTAAAATTATAACAAATATACATAAGAAAATACTACTTGGGGTTTCATTTAAATATTGAAATGAGATTATAAAACTAAGATGGTGGATTATATTTGAATTTAAAATTATAACAAATATAAATAAGGAAATATTGCTTAGGGTTTCATTTAAATATAGAAATGAGATTCCTCCGATGGGGTGTTAGTGCAAGCTTAATGAATGTCAATGCGCAAATGGAACGTTCATGTGCAAATGGATTGCTCTGCCACCTAGCAACCCCATTCCCTAGGCGAATGCATGGTCGGTTACAATATTATCTCCCCCACCTTGCGGTTAATGACGATAAACAATTTGAGGTATGTGATGTTGGCCCAACGTACAGGAGACGAGATGGGAAATAACATTCAAATCATTTGGAGAGTTAATATGCCTACGTTGTTTCTTTGGTTAAGTTTCTCCAGGACAATGACGACAAGAGATGAGGAGCAAAAATTTATTATGGTTTATGCCTGGAAGAATGACACCCACAAAGTTAGTTGATGGTTCAAGGTAAGGTCATCGTCCCTGAGTTGCATTGTGAGCTTCCTTCCACTCACAATGTGTCATGTTCGAGAACAGGGATGACTTCATAGGGGCAGAGGTTTTTGCTGGAAAAGGAGCACCCCACGAGATGACTTGGCACCATCATCTGATGATTCAAGTGAGAAGCCATAAATTCAATCGACTTAGCATGCTATCTTGAATGATCACTGAGGTTCTCAACTGATGGAGTCAGACAAGTAGGTTGTTCTGGGGGACGAGTTTTCCTAGGGTTGTTGGATTGAATGGGAAGAAAATGGAACTGTCTCCAAAGATGAAAGCCTCCAACTGAATATCCTTAGCAGTCACCTGGGCACGATCCCTCCTCTGGAAAATACAGTGGGGACAAGTTCGTAGGGGCATAGGTTCTTGCTGGCAAAGGAGCACCTTGCGAGACGACTTGGAACCATCATCCGGTAATTCATGGGGGGGAGCCAGCAATTCTATTGACTCAACATACTATCTTGAATGATCACTGAGGTTCTCAACTGATGGAGTCAGACAAGGAGGGGGTTCCAAGGGACTAGCTTTCATGGGATTGTTGAATGGGAAGAGGATGGAACCGTCTCTAAAGATGAAAGCATCCAATTGAATATCCTTAGCAGTCACTTGGGCACGATCCCTCCTCTAGAAAATACAACTCTTCTTCTCTGACCACGAATCCTCAACCTATGGACGACCATCACCACACCACAACGGAGAATTGTCACCTAGCCGAGGCTTATATGGATTTAATCTTCGAAGTAAGAAGTGGGGTGGCAGATTCGAAATACCAAATGGAGCAGTTGGACCACAAGGTTAATCTGGTGTTGGTTCTTTGTTCCATCACGAACAATGTCGACTTGTTGAGGAAATGGCTACCCAGGTAGTTGTCGACCTGGCTATACCCATTCCTCTATGGTCAGGTCACATGGATGGTCAATTTGAAGATAAGGATCCTCACGCAATCTATTATACAGTGGATTTTCCAAGATGGCACTTCTACTCAACTTTGCTCACCTGGTTCCAAGTTTTCCTCCCGTTCGGATATTTTATATGTTTCTTATAGTTACGCATAGGTCTAGTGTAATAGAACCTATACAATATTTTGGCTCCTCAAGGAAGGGTTATTTTTTTGATATGGGTTTGGTAATTATCATTCACAAATCTTTATATTTATAAAAATAAATATATAAAGACAAAATCATATAGCTATTAGGAGGAGGAATATAAGGCAATTATATTTGGCACCCTTCCAGACTAATTTAAAATAGATTTATGTTGGGTTTATGACATTAGAAATAGATCTATGTTGGGGTGTATGACATTAAAGGGAACAATAAATCTATGTTGGGGTGTATTACATTAAAGGGAACAAACAAAAAAACATCAAAATCAACAAAGTGAGATGTTGCTATATTTAGATTTAGGGTCATAGAAGGATAAAAAATGAGATACTAATTAGGGTTTCTTCGGAATATTCAAATAAAATGAACGATGTAATTAAAAGATGATAGAGGTAAATGAATCTAAAATTCAGAGTTGACTGGGAACATAAGGATCGAACGGGGGTCTGTAGCTACTATGGAAACCCTAACGCAATTGTTTTCTTGGATCTACGGTCAAAAGCCTGCATATTGCACACAGTTGAAATGGTGAATGGTTATGAGGATCTCTCCTTGGGGCAGCGTGGTTTGCGTGAAGTCTATGGGGAACAATTGGTTGATTATGAATTGGATTTGATGGAGAGTCAAAATATCTGGAGCTCGCCAAGTGTTAGTGAAAGAGGATATGGATCTCCTCTGTAGGTGTGGAATGGGATGGGTGGTCCATACCCATCAAGCTCAGTTGTAGGTTTTTCTCTGGGCTTTTCAACTTTGAGTCATCCCCAGACTGGAGGCAGTTTTGGTTTGGGTTCGGAAACTAGACCGAGCTTTAATGGTAATGGGTTAGGCCAAGCGTCTATGGTGGAGGGACGATCAAGCCCCGTTTTTCCTACTCTTGCCCGGTGGTTGACCCGTATTTTTCGTCATCTCGGTAGGAAAGCGACTTTTCTTCTGTCTCAGGGCTTTTTCAGGATGCAGGACCCTCTGATCTAGGGTTCCTAGGATCTCTACCGATCTCACATATTTTTGGAGGGGACTCTTTGGGTTTCAATCCCTCTTCTTCTGAGAAAGGAAACTGTCCTTTGGGCAGTGGGTCTCTCTCGGGTAAGGAGGTTTTCCTTGATTCTATTTTGGTTTCTTCAGCTTCTAAAGGGGAAATCACACCTGGTGATGGTAATGGTCAAGAGGTGGAGGCTACCCATATGATTCAAGTAGGAGGCTTGCCTTCTCCTAGTTACTGAGGGCCTCGGACAAAATCCCCTCCCTCCCAGAGGAGTCTCGGGACGTGGTAGGAAATATTTTTTCCATAAAGCCCAAAAAAAAGGCCCTGGTGGACCTTGCAGCAGAGATGCAACTTTCCATTGAAGGGGCACTTAGAGCATTGGCCTCCCATGACAGGGTTCCTCCATGAAGCCCCTCTCTCTCAACTGCCAAGGGTTGGCGAGCCCTCTTAAAAAACTGACCCTCAAAAGGTTGTTGTCAGTTAATCAACCAGACTTGCTTCTTCTTCATGAAACTCTGGGGAAGGGCTCTGATATTGAGAAGCTCCTTGTTTCTATTTTTTTGGGCTTGAGTTTCTCGTGCATTGATGTAAGTGGTAAATCGGGCGGCCTGACTTAGGGATGGAATAACTGTTGGATCACACCACTGAATATATGGGGTTTTGACTCAGGTCAAGGGATGATTGCCTTCTCCTCCAAGCTTGGGGCCGAGTTTACAGTTCTTAATATCTATGGACCTTATTTGGAGCGTGTCCCATTTTGGGAAACTTTGCTTAGCAAATCTTTCTTTGAAGTTGAGGCTCTTATTTTGGGAGGGGATCTCAAATTTTCCTTGGGGATGGATGAAGTTTGGGGGCCTAGGGCGAGATCTGATCCTCTAGCGGATTTTTTCAAAATGCATCTGGAAAGGAAAAGATTGATCGATGTTCCTCCAACTTGCATCTGTCCTACTTGGTGAAATAATAGAGTAGGGGCAGAAAGAATTGCAAAACGCATTGATCGTTTTCTGGTTTCGGAGGCTCTTATTGAAAGTCGGTGTCACTTGTGGAAATGGGTGGGTTCAGGGTGAGAGTCTGATCACTTTCCAATCTTCTTAGAACTTACAAAAGGAGTGAAAAACATTGCAATCCCTTTCAAATTTAATGTTGAGTGGCTCAAAGAGGAATCCTTTATAGAATTGGTTAAAGAGCATTGGATTCATTTTTATCCAAACTCAGGCACCCTAGCAGTTGTGCACTTTTTTTTCAATTTAAAGAAAGTAAAACAAGCTACTATCACTTGGGCTCACCTCAAAAGGGTCTGAGAAGAGCAGGATCTAAAGGAAGTCGAAGAGGATTTAAATGCCATTTATGAATCTAATGGAGGAGGTCACTCTTCTCTCGATTCAAAAGATAGTCTCCTTCAATTGGAAAAGAAAAAAGGAAACTTTTAGAAGAAAAAGATTTCGTTTGGAGGTTGAAAAGTCGTGCTATTTGGATGGAGAAAGGAGATGAGAACACACAGTTTTTCCAAGCTTATGCAAAAAGAGAGAAAACTCTCCAATACTATATGGAGACTGAAGAATAGTCAGGGAAACAAAGTTTCTACTTTTGAAGGTTTGGCTAGGATGGGGAAGATGCATTTCTTATCTCTTTTCAAAGTGGAGAATCACTCTTCAATGGTATAAATTGTTTGTTTGGCTGGTTTTTTCCCAGGTTTTGTAAACGAACATGAAAATAGAAGACTCATGGAGGAAGTCATCGAGGACGAAGTAAAAGAAGTGCTTCATGGATTCCAAAAAGACAAAAGTTCAAGGTCGGACGGTTGGACAGTCGAATTCTTCTCAGGCTTCTTTGACCTAATAGGGAAGGATATTTTAGAGGTGATAGAAGAATCCAGGAAGTTTGGTCACATTCACCCACCTCTAAACTCAAACTTTATTGCTCTAATCCCCAAAACAGACATCCCTCAATCCTTTGAGGACTTTAGGCCTATCTCTCTTTGCAATGTGATTTACAAAGTGATAGCAAAGATAATTGCCAAGAGAATAAATCTCTTTCTATCGGCATCCATCTCTAAGGAACAATTCGGTTTATTGGATGGTAGTCAGATTCACGAGGCTATTGGAGTGGCTCAGGAAGGACTCCACAATATGAAGACAAACAAATTAAAAGGTGTGGTTGTAAAGATTGCCCTCTCTAAAGCCTATGATCGAGTTAATTGCTTGTTCATTCATCTTCTTCTAACCCATTTGGGGTTCGAAGTCCCTTTCATCAATTGGGTCATGGGATGCATATCCTCTACTTCTTTTGCAGTTCTCATAAATGGCTTAGCTTCCCCTTTTTTACATGATGAAAGAGGACTACACCAAGGCTTCCCCCTCTCCCCCATGTTTTTCTCACTGGTGGTTGAAGGTCTTGGTCGTGCTCTAGTGGATGCAAAAGTTAGAGGGTTATTTCATGGCATCCCCATCACCCGTACCTTGGTTTTAATTCATCTATTATTTGTGGATGACGTTCTTATTTTCTATAATGGTAAGAGGGATGATGTTGAAACTCTATCAGATGTATTAGCTATGTTCAAGAGAGCCACATGTGAGCCACATGTAAGCATATCAATGTCGGGAAATCTAGTCTTTCAGTTTCTAATATGAGCGAGGTGGAAACAAACTTCTATAAACTTCATTTCTCTTTCGAGGTCAAAGATTTGCATTTGGGGCTAAAATATCTAGGTTTTCAATTAAAGCCAAATTGTTATTTAAAATCTGATTGGTCATGGTTGATTGCAAAGATGGAAAACAAATTGAAGCAGTGGAGTCACATATGGCTCTCTCATGCAGGGAGACTGGTCTTGGTTAAATCGGTTTTGGAGGCTATTCTTGTTTATTGGATGTCATTAGCTTGGATTCCTATAGGTATTAGGGAGCAGCTTCGCAGCTTATGTTTCAAATACTTATGGGAAGGCTCACAGGAAAAAGTTGTTCTTCCATGGGTAAGATGTGAATCCTTGGCACTTCCAAAAGGCCTAGGGGGTGGGGTCTAAAAATTATTTTTTCTCTTTTCTCAAGCCTTGGCTGCAAAATTAAGCTAGAGATTAATCACTTGTTACAGCCTTTGGACCAATGTGGTCAAGCAAAAATATATCTATTTGTCGACCCTTCTTGACTCGATAAGAGGTCTCCATATCGGTGCTCCCTGGATACAGCCAGTCCGAGATGCAAATAGATAGTCAGCAGATCGATAGCTTTTTGGAGGAGACTTCTCCTAATCTTCGTTCGGGGCTCCCAAGCACCATACAGCCAGAGGGTGAGGGTGCTACTCCTTTGACAGATTCATTTTCAGCGACACTTACTTCTCTTCCGGAAAATACAGTTTCTCTTCCGGTGTTCCGTGGTAAGAATCTCATCATGCCTTGTTCGGATATTGGTACCACATCTTCTAATCCTTTAGACCAGGGTTCCAAGTCATATGCCTGGTCCCGAGGTATCAGTTCGGAAATCTCCCCACTTCAGACTAGAAGCTCCAGGAAAAAGAAGGATAAATTGAATTTGCAGCTTTCGGTTCCAGCACCTCCTTCCCTCGACAGCAAAGCCCTTAGAGCAACGAAAGCTTTGGCTCGTAACAAATAATGTTAATTCTCTCTCTGAACATCAGAGGGTTAGGAGGCCCCCTCAAGTCAGCCTCCTTCCGAAGACTTTTAGAGAGTACTATTCCAGATATTTTACTCCTCCAAGAAACCCTCACATCGGACCAAAAAGCCAGAGATTTTTTGCATTTTTTTCGGCCATCGTGGGTCTCAGCAGCTGTAAACTCTATTGGAAATTCCGGAGGTCTGATGGTGGCCTGGGATCCCAGCCTTTTCACTTTCAGAAACTATCTTTCTTGTGGTGGTTTACTGATCCTCGGCCATTGTTTGGCTTCTAAGCAAGATGTTGCTATTTTGAATTTGTATGGGCCCTGTGTTGATAAACAGACTTTTTGGGCAAATCTGGATTCTTCTGGACTTCTATCCTTACCAAATCTCATCATTGGTGGAGATTTAAATTTGATTCTTTCGGCTGATGAAAGTTGGGGAGGCTCCTTCCTGCCAGGTCCTACGGAAGCCCTTTTCAAAAGGATCTTCGAAAAACACAATCTGATTGACATTCGGCCGAACCGACTCACTCCAACCTGGAGAAATGGGAGGACTGGATCTGTTGCTATAGCCAGAAGACTTGACCGCTTCTTGGTTGCTGAGAGCATAGTATCTTCGGTGATGTTTCCTTCATCCTGGGTTGAGTTTCCATTTGTTTCTGATCACGCTCCCGTCTTTCTACAGTTGAGGCTACAATCGCTGCATCCTTCTCCACCATTTAAGTTTAACCACCACTGGCTTGCGTCCGAGTCATACTCCGATTTGGTTCACTTGATGTGGCAGGATCCTCATTTTCTTTCTGAGTTAAATCCCCAAAGGCGCCTTGTATGGAAACTGAAAACACTTAAGTCTAAGTCGAGGGAATGGTTTCATGAACAGAGAGCCGTGCAAAAGTCGACTATATCCAAGCTGGAAGCGGATATTAAACAGTTACTTCAATCCTCTGATGCCACTTTGTCCTTGGAGATGGCGGCCGATCTAAAATTGCTGGAAACAAAGAGAGACTCTATACTTCTCTCGGAGGAACAACACAGAAGATTGCAAAGCCGTGAGACATGGTTAAATTATGGTGATACAAACTCAAAAATTTTTCATCATGTGGCAAATTTCAACAAAGCCAAAAAGTATATCTGGTCTTTAAAAGGCAGCGATGAAGATCTCATTAGTGGTCAAAGGGCCCTACAGGATGAAGCCGTCACTCATTTTAGTCGTCTCTATAAAAAAGCAAACAATCTGGATATACAGGGGATGGTGTCCACGGCCACACTTTTTCCCAGCTTTGTCTCCTCAGCAGAAGCAGCGGGATTATACAAGCCTGTTACCTTATCTGAATTAAAACAAATTTTGGACAAATTCAAGTTGGAAAGAAGTCCAGGCCCTGATGGCTGGACGACTGAATTTGTTTGCTTCTTTTTCGAGCTGGTTGGACCAGATCTCCTTCAAATGGTGGAAAATACCCGTATCACCGGCAAAATTGTGGGTAGTCTCAACTCAACATTTTTGGTTTTAATTCCGAAGGAAAGTAATCCGCTCTCATACAGCGACTTTCGTCCTATATCTCTCTGTAATCTCATTTACAAGCTAATATCAAAGGTCATTTCAAACCGGATCAAGCCATTCCTAGAGAGGAGGCTCTCAGCAGAGCAATTGGGTTTCCTAAGGGGCAGGAGGATCCAGGATGCGATAGGAGCTGCACATGAAGGTATACACAGTATTAAGAAGTATAAACAAAAAGCCCTGGTCATGAAATTAGATCTAAAACAAGTAAACAAAAGCCCCGGTCATGCGAAATTAGATTCAAACAAGTTTTTCAATCGCATTGACTCGGGATTTCCCCCGAAATGATTTTCTCACCGTTTTGGAGATTTGTTCATCGATTGGATCATGTCATGTGTATCTAGCGCTAATTTTGTTGTTTTGATAAATTGTGAGGCTCTCCGGATTTTCCAAAGTGAGAGGGTCCCGCCAGGATGTCCCTTCTCCTCGTGATCTCTTCTTCATATCGACATGGAAGGACGCCCGTCCTCCGAGAAACTCATCTCAGGTATAAAGGTCTCAAAATTTGTAAAATGTCCAACCGGACGACGCTCTTCTGTCAAAGGTTGTTTTATCGGAGTGGTTGATAATTCTCGAGGTGCTACATCTGTTTTGTTCTGTTTCTGGTTTATCCATAAACTTTTCCAAATCTTCGGTTTATCACTGGGGTCTATTGGATAATGAATTACTCATTCTCAAGGATGCTGTTCCATTTACCTTTGTAAATCTACGGGAAGGTTTCAAGTACCTCGGCTACAAATTAAAGTTGGGATCATCCACCCCGGAAGATTGGAAAGCGCTGGTGGCACATTTTGAAAGAAGGATTAATTTTTGGTGTAACAAATGGCTGTCCCTGGGAGGTCGTTTCATCTTGGTAAAGTCGGTTCTGGAAAGCCTTGTTGTATTCTAGATGTCCCTGGAAAAATTTCCAAACAAGATCATTATTCTTTTATGGAGACTCATTTTTAACTTCCTGTGGAATAGTCAGGCAGGTCACTTTCGTTTTCACCTTTGCAGTTGGGCTGAACTGTCAAAACCAAGGAATTTTGGAGGCTGGGGTTTCATGAACTTACCCCTGTTCAATACAACACTTCTAGAAAATTCCTTTTGGAGAGCAGCCACTTTTGACAGTATCTGGCATAGGATTATAACGGATAAATATTTGGGATCCTTATCTATTGCCAGATGGATCCTCAGAAGCTGCCGCTTAAGAAAGACTCTTCTGAAAGTTTGGTCTCTTCAACTCCCTTATCCCTTTTCATTGGCTCGCTCAATCCAGGAGACGGGACTGAGATTCGTATAGGTGAAGACAAGATTCTTGGCATGGGTGACCGGTCTTTACTATCCCCACGCTGGCCATTCGCAACAAAAATTACTTTATCTCAAGATTGCGTTAAATACAAAGATGGAGGCAAATACTCTTCCGTGATAATCCCAAATGAGGGTATCATTTCAATCGAAAATCATACAAATGGAACGGGACCACGAGCACCACCCGGAAAGCTCCTCCCGCAGCCTCCCAACCTCGACTCTTTACTGGATCGGGGAGAGCATGGCTTTTTGTCTCTAAAAATTTATATAATGGAACCCGTCCAACATGGTTATACCGATGCCTTCGTGGTTCACATGTAGATCTGGAGATGGGCGATCCCATTGAAGATAAAATTATTTCTTTGGATCGCTGGCAGGGAAAAAAACACTAACCTGGGACGCAATTCGCCGGAGAGGTTGGGAGGGGCTGTATATGTCTCCTCCGTCGTAGCACATCCTGCTGACATTCATCATTTGTCGTCCATTGTCCTTACCTCGCTTTTGGTATGGCTCTCTCAGTTCATGCTCTTCATCTATCTCCACGCTTCATCCCTGGGTCCCAAGACTCATCTCAAACCCATCCACGTCCTCGCTCCAAAGTCTTTACCAAGACTGCCTCCTCGGCAATTTGAAGGTCTGTGAATGTATTACCTTTGATTCCCGCTTCTCCTCCCAACTCCAAGACGTGGTCCAAAAGGTGTTGATTACTTTCAATTGGAAACATTCCACTCATTTACTCCCAAAACAAAAAGACTGCGTTATAAATTTGCAGGCTGGATGCACAGTAGCATGTTTCGATGGTGCGGCAAGGTCCAGGGGTGGCTGCTGTGGGGCGGGGGGTTTCTTCAAAACCCATCCCTCAAGGGCTACATTGTGGTTCTTAAACTGTGGTGAAGGCACCAACAATAAAGCTGAGCTTTTGGGCTTATGGGCGACCCTCTTTCTCGCCTCCTGCTGGTCCATAAGCCACCTCCTTGTTCTAGGGGACTCGCGAATTATCATTGATTGGATCTCTCGCAAGTCCAAGCTCCAATCAATGCATATTGACAGCTGGAAATTTAAAACGATGGAGCTCTCAAAATCTTTTGCCGACATCAACTTTCAGCATATTCCAAGATTGCAAAATAGAGAGGCGGATGCTCTCTCAAAAAGGGCATTATTGGAGCCAGTGGGTAGACTCTCGGTATTCCATAGAGATGGTGGAATAGAGAGTCCTATCACAACTATAAATGTATTTGAATGATGGGAGTCGCTTTCACTCCTTAGGGTTTATTCGTAGGGTCCTATTTATGCTGTTTTTTTATTTTCTCCTCTCGGCACATTCCTGAATGCTAGTTTTGATCTCGCCCTGTATGTGGGTTTACAGCACTTCGGCAGATGCGGGTGTTAACACTTTGTAAAAAATTTATACTTTATATAAATTGGAGCAATTTTCACTTGGGAAGAGGTCCATTAAAAAAGAGTGCCAATTGCTCACTCATTTGGAAGGCTACTTTAAAAACTTTTGTTGTTGTGGGAGATTGATTGGCTTGGCAAATTGGGGATGGGAATAAAGTTTGTATTGGGGCCGATTTGTGGCCAGGTAGCGATGGTCTTCACATTCTACCCCCGAAATTGATTCAATCTCTTCATGACCAAGGTTTTTTGCACCTAAACCAAGTAGTCGACCCTGCAAAGACAACTATTTGGAGTCAAACTTGGTATGATGCCAATCATTTGGATTTGGAAGGGGATTTAGCGTTGCAAAGGACCACTTATACTCAGGCCCTTCAAGCGATGCACATCTGCATAGTGGACCGAGATGATGAACTTATATGGCAATTTTCTCCCTTTGGTCGCCACTCAACAAAATTGGGATATATTCACCTGAATATGGAGAGACATCTCAGGGAGCCACTCTGGTGGTGGAAGAGTTTGTGAAAGGTCAACTACCCTCTAAAAGCAAGGATTTTTATGTGGTGTTTGATTGAAAACAAAGTCCCAACTTGGGATAAAATGTGAATTAGACATATAGAAGGTTCGAGATAGTGTTTCCTTTGCAAATCAAATAATGAAAATGCACTTCACCTATTCCTCCTCTGTCCCTTTGTCATCCAAATTTGGCAAGAATTTGTGCGGGCCTTGGGGCAAAACATGAGGTGGGCATGGCCTTCAATTGAGCAGGCTTGAAAAGACTAGTGTGCAGACAGTTCCTATTGAAGGGTTAAAGTCATTCCCCTTATAGTGGCTTGGGGGGTCTGGTTAGCCAGAAATTCATCTATTTTTAAGGATAAGACACCCACTCCTGATATTATTGCAGCACAAGCTCTTCACACTTCCCTCAAGAGAAGAAGAGGGAGCTATCAGGCTTCCTACTGCAATGTAGATTGATCATTCACTCCCTTGGGATTATTTTGATGGAGCTTCCCAAAATAACAATCAAATCTGTGGGGGAGGGGCTATCCTTTACTTGACAAAAACTCTTCATTTTAATGTTTCTATGGGTTTTGGGAGTGGAACAAACAACTTTGTTGAACTTTTGGCTATGAAACTTCTTCTCTTCACTAAAGAAAAAAGGGATAAACACTTTACAAATCTTTGGAGACTCAATGCTGGCTATAAATTGGGCAAGAAAGTCACAACAATGTCATCACATTCACCTACTTGCTATTTTGGAAGAAATTTTCATATTATTGGATTCTTTTGATTCTATTTCTTTACAACATGCTTATAGGGTCCACAATAGGGAGGCAGATGCACTATCTAGGATGGTCTTCGATGGTTGATCATAGAATATTTGGATGGGAATCATTTTGCTTATTATCACAAGACTTTTAATGAAATCCCCCCTCCTCTTGCAGCTCTACCTTGAAAGACTTTTTATGCAGGTGTTCTCACTGATCAGTTTCAGGTATTTCGGTCCCCTTTTTGCAGCTCTTTGCAGGGTTTTACAAGTCCACTCTACAAGAGATATTTTTTTGTATAGTTTTTGTGAAATCAGGTTGCATTGATGTATATGGATGGCCTCTCTCTCTTTGTATGAGAATGAACTTCTACAGAGTTTCTAAGTGACTCGTGTACCTTGCTGGTGTTCTGATCCCTTTTTTTGGCAATTTGCAAATACATGGCAGCATGTATTCTACAAAATGTAAATTTTATCTAGATGAATAAAATTTACGCTTTTTTCGGAGGAAAAAAAAAAAGATGATAGATAGTTTACGAATAATATGACTTTTAGTTGTGGTGGATTATATTTGAATTTAAAGTGACAGTAGACAACACTAAAAAGGTTGGTTATATTTGGATTTAAGGTCATAGAAGCATAAAAAATGAAATAATATTTAAGGTTCATAGAAATATTCAAATGAAACGAATTTAAATTAAATGAATGGTGTCATTAAAAGATGATAACTAGTTTACTGGATAATACAGCTTTTACAACTGTTGACTCCATCATATTGTTTTACTGGATAATATCGCTTAATTATAACATTACTTATAAGCACAGAAAATCCAAAACAAAATCCTGAAACATTTTAAAGTGCGCACTATTGATGAGAACATACTTTAATTCAAGAAGATGAATAATGGCAGTTATTCTTTATTAGTCTTCAAGAGAGGGCATTTTATTGCTCCTGTTTATAAGAATTTAATTGCCCTTGTTTCTTAGAAGACATTTATGCTATTCCTCTCTCGTTTAGTAGTAGTAAGCATCTTGCTTTTCTTGTAGTGACAATTCAACTTGCACGCTAAAAATTCGAACATTTTATCAAAACCAAAACATTTTACTATTTCTTATGGTTATAAGATGGGATTTAAGACACGGGAGTATAATCGATGCATCTTGGTAGAAGGCATTTAGGCTACTCTTCCCTTATTCTAACCTGATTTGTTAGTAGTAAGCGTTTTGCTTTTCTCGTAGTGATATTCAGCTTCCAGACTAAAAATTCAAACAGTTATAATAAAACATTTTACTCTTTCTTGTAGTTATAAAATGAGGTTTAAGACACAAGAGTATAATCGATGCCTCTGGGGATAATGTGTGAACTGCTGCGGAACAAGAGAATCAGCAAGAGAACTCAGATCTCTGTAAAATGCTCAGAGATGATATACACAATAGCAGTTGGAACAAACATGATATACACCATCAATCCTTGCATTTGATTCAATAGCTTCCTTTTACAATGGAGATGAAACAAAAAGCATGAAATATTTCCAAAACGGAGACGCAGCTCCACATAGAATGTTTCTAAAAACAAAAACAAAAATCTACCAGGGGAAAACGAGGTGGCACCCAGCCCCAATCTAGCTACTATTTTATAAACTTTATTAATTAAGACTTAGTTTTTAGAAACAAAACATACCACTACAAAACTGATGCTAACTCTATGACAAAAAATGGAACTGGAATAGACGATGACTAGCGAAGCTAAAATTATGGTGTGCCTTGCTCCATGGGATGCCCATGCGGCGCACTTCCTCCCTGTTTGTAGCCGAAAGCGTCCCTTGCTTCTGCCACAGGGGAGGAAAACTTATTTTGAGTTTGTGTGCTTAAATCCATCGTGCTTGTGTCAGAGTATCTCCTTTTCTGCCCACCAGATATGAAATATACTCGGTAGAACGAGTCTGGCAAATGCGCTACTCCAGAATGGTGTCTTCTAGAAGTGGCGGTTGGAAATCAGGAATGTTATCAACCGGATGTTGCACTGGAACCGCTTCTTCGAGAAGAGACGGCTCAAACAACTTCAGATTGTTTACATTCAAAACATCATGAATTCCCTGCTGCGGGGGGGGGGATCTAGACGGTAAGCATTATCACCAATGCATTCCAGTGCTATGGTTCATATCGCAAAGGATGCAACTTATGATCCTGCCTTTTGAATCTTTGTTTGTTCCATTGAAGCCACACTTTATCTCCAAGTTGGAAAACCAAAGGTGTTATGTGCTTATCACGTCTTGCCTTGGCGCGAGCTTGGACAGCCTGCAATGCTTTTGTTACCTATGCATAACGGTGATCAATTCTCTGTATGTATTGCTAAGTGGATATTTGCTCTTTTTGTTGATGTACTGATCCCTCGGAAGAGAGCATCAATGGCATCTTAGAAGGGGCCAAAGATTGGAAATAAAAACAAACTTCAAATGGGGAGTAACCAGTCAATGAATGGGAAGCCTGGTTATAACTATGCTAGATAATGTGCAGGTAGGTGTCCCATTGTTTGTTCTTCACAAAATAGGTGCAGAGAGAGTGAACTAGAACTTGATTAACCACTTCGGTTTGGCCGCCCATTGGCAGATGGAATGTCATAAGAGAATTTGAGGTTGCATCCAAGAAGAGACCAAAGGGTGTGCCAAAAAATGCTAAGGAAACAAAGTGAGGATGGTCTTTGTGATGCCAAAATGACCCCCACATGGAGAGATGCATGGGCTTCTTTAAAGAGGAGAAGTCTATTCTTGGACTACGACACACACAACGGATTAAACTTATATAACCATCCATTTCTAATAGCATAATCAAGAAAATGAGAACGATTGATTACCATGGGATTTTAAAGAGCTACCCAAATTTCTCCAAAGTCCAGATCTAATTCATACTTGGCTTTCCATGCATCATACGAAGCACACCTCACCTCCAAGATGTGAAGTACTTGTACCGACAGGCAGCTCAACAAATCTTCCATTTTATTTGTAGTCCCCTTCTTATATTTGATCAAGAGATTGAAGTGTTGGATGTATGTTTCCCACTTCATGTGCCTTTGGTCATGGATCTTGCTTTGGGAGTTGATGAAGATCAACAGATGATGGTCTATATGCAGAATAGTCTCCTTGCCAAGGAGATAGTGCCTCCTTTGCTTGAGCACTTGAACCAAACCATAGAATTCTTTGTCATATACTATAATTAAGCTTAGCTTCTGCAAGAGCCTCTGAGCGATATGCCACAGGGTGTCCTCCCTGTTTGAGAACCGCGCCAATCACAAATTGAGACGCATTCGTCTCAATCTCAAGTGCTTGCTACAAATCGAGCAATCTGAGAATCAGAGCAGAGCACAATGCTTGCTTGAGTGGTGTAAAGTGCTTCTACGCATCTGCATTACAATCAAAGTGTGGTTGGTTGACCAACCAATTGTGAGAAATGTGATACAAATTTGCAGTGAAAATTGATACCGCCCATGAAGCTCTTCAATTGCAATGTTGAGGTGGGCATTGGCCATTGTGCCAACGCTTGAACTTTTGTTGGATCAAGCAAGATGCCTTCCATATCCACAATGAAGCCCAAATATTGCAACTTTTGTCCAAAAAATGATTTATTCTCTTTAACGTGGAGCTTCTAAGTTCAGAGTAACCCAAGGACTTGGCACATATGTTGCATGTGTTCTTCCCATGATCTACTGAAGATCAAAATGTCCTCCAAGTATATCACCACGATCTTGCCCAACAATGGACAAAACACATCATTAATGAGCATCATGAATATGGCTAGGGCGTTAGTGACCCTGAAGGGCATGACAAGTCATTCAAAGAGACCAAACATGGTCTTGAATGTGGTCTTCCAAGTGTCCATTGAGTGCATTCTCACTTGGTGATGGCCCGTGGTCAAATCCATTTTTGATAAGTAAACAACATGTGAACCATGAGGTACTCAATCCTCGAGAGGGGGTAACAATTTTTAACCGTGATCATCAGTGACTAGACGCCATTCGAGAACATCCTTCTTGGGTATGATGAAAGTGGGTGGAGCACAAGGCGAAGAGGAAAGTTGAATATGTCCATATTCAAGAAGTTGAGCGAACAGACATTCAATCTCGTCAAATTCACGAGGGGCTAAGCGATAGGCCTAAGCATTGGGTAATGAAGCACCCGAAAGGAGTTCGATAGAGTGTTCAATAGATCTGTAAGGGGGCAATCGTGTGGGTTTGGTAAAGACATCAACAAATTCTTTGGGAAGGGGCGCCATTTCCAGAGGGACCAAATTAGTCAAATTATCAGGTTTGATAGGACGCACCAAACAAAGAGAGACGCATCAATTAAGGGAACTCAAAGGCTTTTGTGAAGACAAGTTATTGGATGAGGTAAGCATGTACGTGCATCCTTGATGGCAAAGATGATACTAATGAGTCTTTGCATGATAGACAATGCGGTGGTCTTGTTGATACGAGATGCCTAGTAAAAGCTCTGCACAATCTAAAGGGGCAACATCGCAGGTCACCACATCATGAAATGGTACTATCATGAAGGTGATTGCGCATTGTGTAGAGACTTGGATGCATGAGAGACTTGGATGCATGGGCCTCCTTGTTGAACACAACCAAGTTGATAGGGGTGGGGATGCAGAGTATTAGTATTAGGTAATTGCAAATGTTGGACTAGTTCGCAAAATCCCATATTCTTTTGACTGTTGTTATCAAGGATGAGAGTAGCGATGGTATTTTTGATTTGACAATTATGAGTGAAGAGAGAAGGCGACGAAGAGGTTGCATTTTTCGTGGTCACTAGCACCAGTGAAGGGTCTGGATCGATAGGATTCTCAAGGGAGACCATGTCAATGGATTCGTCTTGGACTTCAGGTTCCACCTCTGTTAATAATCTCTTTTAGGTATTACAATTCTTTATGGCATGCAATATGCAATGGAGTGTGAACTAGTCTTATGAAAATTGCACTAAAGATTGGAACTCAAGTGTGAACTAGTCTTATGAAAATTGCATTAAATATTGAAACGACAGGATTGAGGTGAATTAGCAAAGGGGTTGGTGGGTGATCCTTGGGTCGCAAGGGGAGGGCAAAAAAATGAGGATGTGTCAAGGTTATTGGGGGTAGGATGGGGAAATGAATTCCTAGATTGAGGATGTGGATTCACCTTTCGCTCGACCGCCAGGCTTTGAGGAACACCTTATCCAAGGATGCACTATCAAACAAATCCACTTCAAGTCTTAGCGAAAATAAAAGCCCTGAATTAAACTTAATAACAATACCTCCTCAAGCTCGGATACGTGCAACTGGAGGCAAAGCTTGCAAATGACATCTAAGTAGGCTTGAACTGCTTGATTAGGTAGTTGTCTTGGTTGTAGCCAACGAACGAGAAAAACTTGACAAAATCCCAAGGGATAGAACCTGTCTCGACAACCTTGACAAAATTCCACCTAGGTTGTGATAATTTGTGGAGGTGGATTCTCTAATTGTGTGTCTCACAATGACTGCACCAAGCCTTCAAGTTAAAGACACGCAATTTGCAACTTTCACTCTTCCTTAGATCTGGGTGATTGCAGAAATATGTGGAGAGATTGCATATCCATAAATCCACAACTTCTCCATTCATTTGGTCTGAATACTTTGGAAATTGGATAGGAGTATCCAACTACATTGGTGCAAGACCTTATTGTTGTTGCATGTGAATAAGCTCATGGAGTGCATTCGCCAAATCTTATGTTATGGAGGACATGTTGGTTGAGGATTTTGTCTTTGGCTCTAGCCACGAAGGCATAATCTTCATCCACCTAGTATGAAGCTTGAACTAAATATGGCCCTATGGAGGGCATTTGGAAAACAAAGATCTAAAGACCACTAAGAGTGCCCTTGATGCAAGAGCATGCCTAGCTCGAGTGTGGAATCCTGCAAAGAAAAAAATGAATCAGATGGTATCTTCGGAAGCTCGGGCATCACCCATGCTCTAATACCAATTTATCCACCACTGAGCAAGAGAATCAATTGAGAATCAACAAGAGAACTCAGATCACTATAAAATGCTCAAATGATATACACAATAGAAGTTGGAACAAACACCATCAATCCTTGCATTCAATTCCATAGCTTCCTTTTACAATGAAGATGAACAAAAAACAAAAAATATTTCCAAAACGAAAAAGCACAACCCAAAACAAGGAGGTGCCCAGCTCCAATCTAGCTACTATTTTATAAATTTTATTAATTGAGACTTCATCTTTAGAAAGAGAACATACCGCTACAAAACTGACACTAACTCTATGTCAAAAAATGGAGCTAGAATAAACGAGGACTGACAAAGCTAAAACCATGGTGCACCCTTATCCACGGGACACCCATGTGGCCCAATGTGTCGGTATTTGAACTTGAGATTGCTAAAACCTTATAAAAATGGATTTTCAGAATAATAGTCATCATATTGTAGGTTTCAAGAACATGAAATTAGATGGAAAGATGTGAAGGTGTGCCTTGTCAACTTTAGAAGCCCAACAATGTACATATACATAAATATGCTACTTCCAAAAGATTGTCCATTTCAGAAGCAAGAGTTGTCTAATCGTGATGCTTATAAATACAGTWAATGAAATTAAAAAAAAAAGAGAAACGATTACGAATATCATGCATTCAAAGACAAATCAAATTGTAATGAACTGAGCTAGAGGCAGTAAGAACTCCATGCTCGTCCAACTAGATCTCAACATGATCTCAAGGAAATGGTTTTTTTCCCAACAAAGTAAATTAAGTCGTGGAAGAAGTTCTCCCGACTTTGGAAGCTTAGTTTTATAAGCTGCTCTCTGAGGTGCGGAGGGCAATATTGCAATTGAAGCGCTTTGGCTATTTTGATGTTGAATCACTTTTAAGAGATCCAGATAACCCAATTGTTTTACTCTAAAACTCAATGATTTCTTTAGGTTTTAAAACTATGAGAAAGATATCATGAAGCTCGAGACTTACTTATCTTATCTAATTTGTAGGGACTCTGTTAATCCTTAGTCACCTCTCTTTAAAACCATTTCCAAACCCTTATCCTGTAATTGGGAAAAGGTTCACGGTTTATCCCGAGATCAAAGACCGTGCTGACGAAAGAAAGACGACCAATCCAATGGGTGAAGCTTTTTCCTCACAAACCCTATGTGATCCAGCCAAGAAAGGCAGGTGATTTGTTAAACAGGCTTGAAAAAGCCTGTGTAAAAACTAAATCAGATATCAGCTCCCTGCACAGAAAAATTTTAGACAATCCTAGAGAATCATTTTCTATGGTGAGCGTCATTTAAACTTGCCCATATACAATTGAATAAGATGACTAATTAAACCACACAGACCGTGGAAATGATGCAATAGACTTTAGAGACTGTAAAGGAGACATTAGACAGCAAAAGAATGAGTTGATAATTGAAGTTGATGACAAAGTTAATGAAGCCATGGAGAAAAGTAGAAAAAATGAAACTGATCTAAAAATATACAAAGCCCTATAGAGAATCAAGGAAGTGAATTAGGGAGCACAAAATCAAAAATATAAGTTGCAAGAGTTACAAGGAAATAAAGCATGTCTCACAAAGAACACTGCTGGAAACTTGCAAGTACGAAAACGGGTAAACGCGGTATCTGCTAATGCTACGGAGGACAAAAGCTCGCTGATAATCTAAAACCATTTGAAGCTATTCTTTTGAACTTGCCTCATGTTAGGCTATCCAAGGATAAGGAAGTTAGTTGTGACACCAAATACGACGCTATGTCTAAGAGACGTTAAGAACTGCTATAAAAAAGCAAGACAGAACCATTGGTACATAATCGTTCTCAATGTTTGGGGTTGCATTGGTCAGAAATTCATGAAGTCAGTGACCTTGTTTTGTAAGCGCTAAATTCGGTCCGGCTTGAAGCAGCAGAAAACAATCTATCGACGGCCTTTAACTTCATTCTCGATTTTATTTAAAAGAAACAACTAAAAGATCAAAAGAAACCTGTACAGACTACTATACTCCTGGATATCTAGATCTCGGCAGTACAAATTAAATAACAACTAACTAACATCTAAAAGCATATAAAAGCAGCTTCAAAACCTAAACACCATTGGCCTTACATAATAAAAACCCTAAAAACACATTAACCATATAAATGAAACCTAAACAGAAAACAACCCTAAACTTTCGACCATAAAATTTTGAAATCGGCGTAACTCTTACAGCACAGTAGCCCCAACAACAAACTATAAACGGCAAATAGCCCGACAATGAAACTCTATATACTACAGCATTAGTAAATATCTGCTTCAAAAAAGGGGGAAAACACAGAAATAGTTTAAAAAGAAATATTGATGTATAATACCCAAAATAAAAGCTGTCCTTAAACAGAAAAATGACGGGTGTCATTAACAGCGCTTAACCCTAGCAACGAAACCACAAACCCTAATACCATCCATACATGCAAAAGCCTTACCAGTACAATAACCCTAACAATGTAACCCAAACAGGAGATATACCTGCTAATGAAACACTAAACCCTACAAATTTGAAATCAGAGATACGTGTAGGAACCCTTGCACAGCACGATGCCCTAGCAAAAATTAAACAGCAGAAAACTCTGCCAGTGAAACTCTATCTAATACAACCTAGATAAAGCTCCGCTTCAAAAACCGGGCTGACAAAAAAAATGCAATAATTTGACACAGATTGATGTAATATCCATTAAAAAAATCTACAAATTAAAAAGTGGTAGAATTGTTACCGGCCATGCTTCTCAACCTTTCAACATAACAATGAAGGAAGACATAAGCAGGGCCGCGTATAAGTTTGATATCGCTTACGATTATGTTGAGAACTGAGAACAATAATTTCTTAGCACTCGACCGTCGATAAGCTTAGCCTCACGGCAAAAGAGTAGGGAATAAGAAAAAATAAAATAAACAAATTTTCATAGAAAGGAATATGAATTCTTGAAAATACAGAAGGATCAGACTGACGTGCAGGTATCATCAGGCAAATATACGAAGATAAATGTATCGGAAATGCGATGATTTCCTTCGTATACCTCTATACACAGACTCAGACAGACTTGATTTAAAGAGAGCGAGCACCGTTGAACAAGCCAAAAAAAAGGGTTTCCAAGCTTGGTTAGACCTTTTGGTTAGGGTTTCTAGCGGAATGAAAGTCTTTATTATCCATAGGGATGAGTTAGCTCTGACTTTAGTATTATTTTTGGTTTGACTTAAAACATTTCACTCAAATTTTATTTGAACATATAAAACAGTGAAAAAAAAAAAATTTATGTTTTTCTTGTATCTTATTGGTCCATATATTTAGAATGTTATTGCAAGCTTCACTTTGTTCGAGGCTTAATATAACTCCTGAATTGGCACCATGTCTTCGAGATTTGGATAGGTAGTTCGGAGGCAATGCATCGCAGCATGCTGCCCTTGTTATTATTAGTCCCTTTCTGCGGCGAGGGACTATAGCAATCGCATCGCGGGTCAATCATCATTTACCGTCTATTAATGGGTGTGATATGCTACATTAATTGGTACACGTTAGATACATTTTAGAGTATTTTTGGAATGTTTTTAAAAAAACATTATTTTTTTTTTTCCAAAAATAATATATTTTTTTGAATTTTGTGATTTATTCTATTTAATTTTTTATTCATTAAAATTAGTTTAACTTGACATAAATCGCATGGTGTAAAGGATTATTTGTCAGAAATAAAAATTAATTAAAAAAAAAATCGCAAATTACATTACTGGTTACCTTGAAGAGTCTGCCAGTGGACACTGCACACTACATTCACTATGACGACGTTGCAATGGTTATTTTACAGGCTAACAACGCTTAAGGAATCTGCATGGACCCTCTGCAATTTCTCCATAGGAGGATGGCACGCGGCTCTTGAAACATTTCTCCCTATAAAGATGGCACGTGACTCTTGAAAACCATTAAGTTATCTGGAAACTGGAGAGTTGGTGTTGGAACCCCACAGTCAAGAGGATTATGAGGAACCACAGAAGTCGGGCAACCCAAGTTCCTCTGTTGAGCGTTGGGCTCTTGAAAACCATTAAGCTATCTTGAAACCGACAAGTTGGTGCTTATGAAGGCAGGACTACTTGGAGCGATGGAGCATTCTAAAGTCCGCTATAGCAGCGTTGGAGAGAGTTCATGGCATTCTAGAGTCCATCATATCACAAATAATGGCGCTACTTCTCCGCATCAATTATTTGCTCCACTGGGAGATCATGTAATTATCACATGATCGTAAGTCAATGGCATTGTACTAATCATACGCTACATGCAATATCCATACATCGAACAATATATCCATACATTGAATTGCATGTCAACCGCTTTAGGATGTTTTATAATGTTTACAACTTATAACAAATTAGGAACCTGCTTTTTGCTTAAGGCTCATTACCTCTTTCTTACTCAGGCATATATGACTTTCTTGAAATGGCACTTTGGCATACAAACCTAATGCAAATTCCTTTTGCAAAGGAAAATGTTCAATAAAAACTGACATTATTTTTCTAATCGGCCCTTGTCATCTACTTCCTTGACAACAAGTAATAGGCCTTTCGAAGATGAGACATTATTTTGTGTGCAATATACGCCTCTGGTTTCTTTTGACATGGTTTGAGACCTTTAAGAAAGGACACACATTTCCTAGCTCTTATTGCACAGAAACATGTAGTTCATGTCTTCCATATAACATCTTTTGACATCTATCCATATGTTTTCCAAGGCCAATTGAAGCATGATTCATGGAACAAAGAAATGTATTAACCTTTCCTGCAAAGATGGATTTCATTTTAACTCATCCCTTTCATGACACATAATCTCATTAGGTTAAAACTTCAATTTTTCTGTAGATTGCACAAAAAAACATGGTTTAGACTTCAAATTGTCTATAGATTGCATAAAAAAACATGATTTAGACAATTTACAAAAGGTGCTTACTGGTCTCATCGCTATTTATTTTTTAAACTTTCGCCTAACAAGTTCGAAAAGCACGCAAACAAACATTGTTTGAATGTCTTACAAAGGATTTTCGTCTCACCGTAAACACGTTGAGAGGAGTACTATCCAATGATATCTATCAGGTATAATTTAGATTGCTCTTATTGAAGAAATTTATTAAATTTTCAAAATGATACTACATCTTGTCTCTGTCTGATTTGATTGTTGACATTGAAACAATGAATTCAGTTGTTTAAAAAATTAAAACATCTTACTTGTTTGTGTCTTGTGAAGGGTATCTAGGCTCTCGTTATTGAAAAAGATAAGTTTTCGAAAGTTCGTTATTTAGTCCCCTTTGCTCAATGCATTGTTTTCATAAAAAGAGGATGAAATAATATTATGTCTTTACAAAAACTTCATAGAGATTATCAGTTTTGTTCTCATTATACTTGGGTATGGTTCAAATAGTTTGTTTCTACATTGATGAACACGTTATAGAAATTTGAGTGTAAGTAGGATAATAAAAATAGTGATAGCGGGTTACAACAGGCAGGAAAAGTCCCAACTAAGCAAATGGGAAGAGGTAAGGTAGATGATGAAAGGCATCTGGAGCTTCCTTTTCACTAAGCTTGTCATCTAACAAAATGAATTTTAGGAATCTAACAAAATGATTTTTAGGAGTGCAAAACTCGTAATTTATGTTTGACGCTCCAATGTATCTAATCTAACCGATCCCGTACCTCCCAGCTTGCGAAATGTTGAAAAATATCCTTTATCAATTTGGGTAACAATTATCTCCAATCCATCCCTCTTAAATTCAACAATATGTAATTGCTAAAGCACTAGATCTTGTACATCAATTCGCTGACAAGAGAATTTCCTCTATTTCTTATCGGATGTAGAAACCTGGAGGCATTGGACCTTAGCCAAAATTATACAGAGGGAAACATTTTATGGAGCTGGTCGGGATGAAAAATATGTCCTCTCTAAATCTGACAGTGAATTGTCTATCCAACGAGATACCTCCACAATTGGGTAATATGATAGAGCTGCAGGCTCTTTGTCTTGGAGCAATTCTTAGGGAATTAGGCAGGTTGACCCAGCTTAGCAACCTGGAGTTGGGAATTAGGCAGGTTGACCTAGCTTTGCATCCTAGAGTTGTACCATAATCAGTTGGAAGGGAGCATTCTGGCGAGTTTAGAAACTCTTAGTATGTTGGAGAGACTTGATCTTCACTTCAACCAGTTACAAGGAAACATTTCTAGCAAGCTGGAACACTACAGAAGTCTAACTTTCATGGACTTGTCAGTGAATAATCTTTAGATACCACTCAGTATGGCTTCTCTAGATCGAAGAGCTTGCATAACGTCGAATGTCCTCCTTATTGCACGTAGCTTTTGCCATGGTATCCAAGTTTAGGCTTTTCAAGAACTAGGGATGTCAAATCAATATTATTTTAAGTTTGGTCCTGCCCTAGACCACTAAACCTCTTATATTGGCAGCCGACAATCTCTTCAACGATTCACTTCCTGTTGACAGATATTGTTTAAATGATTGATGTGTTGATTTTGAGGATCTTCAATTAATTATTGAATCAAGTTATTAACTCCACCAAATTATGTTGCCAACACACGTCAGATATTCAGTTCGAATATCATTTACTCTGACAAAGCTTGATAAAATAAAAAGGCTTCAAGATACTTCCTTGCTTCCTAATATGAAAATTTAGGTTTATAGAAAGTGATAAGAAAAAAACAACAACTCCCTCAACCGAATGAAGCAAAAATATTGGAACGCAGATCAAACGTAGCTTCAACCACGACCACGGGTGGATCGATTACAGAAAACACTACACATGGGTAGATCGATTATAGAACCAGCTCCCGGATACCGAAGCGTTATATGTTTCACATCATCTTGTAGTACCTTTGATGTCACTTGATGTTCTACTTCAATTGACCCACCACCTTCTCAGGATGTGACCACTCCTTTGTCATTTTTATTTATTTAAGATTGGAAAAAAAATCAAGGTCCCTTCATGCTTCTCAATGCATTGATAGAAAATGAGCTTCCCTGGGTCTTTGTTGAGCGCCAACTTTGAAAGGTTGTCCGCTTCTCGATTTCCTTCTCTGTAAACATGATCGAAGGTGATCTTTTGGAAGGAGGAGATTAATGCAGTAACTTTGTCCTTCCAGCAATCCAAGGAGATAACCTGGAGTCGACCATTTACTTGCATCCAGTCTATAATGATCTTGGAATCACCCATAATATGAATCGACTGTAAGGACAACCTAATTGCCAAGGTAAGCAGTGCCCAAGCACCTAGAAGATACACTCTCATATTAGAGCCCAGACCACAATTTAAGAACCATTTGTAACTGCAATTCTTGTTGATTCTAATTACCCCACCGGCTCCACTGTTTAATCCGAATGAGGCAGCCGCTCCATCAAACCAACCAGCAACACCAATCGTACATGTATGAGTGGATCCTGATCTCTGGTCAGGAGCTATCGTCACATGATTGTGTTCTTTCAAAGACAAAAGTGATAGATGAGCCACCTTCGGTGTTGATGGATCTTTGTCTTCAAAAATAGCCTGGTTTCGTTCCCTCCAAAGATTCCAATAGATCAAGGCTGGTAAAGACTGAAACTTTAAATTTGAAACATTCCATCATTTGAAACAATCATTAATATTGATTCATGTCCAATTGCCAACATAATTTATAGCCGATTTGATTTTCCTCCATACATTCGTCGTGAAAGCACAGTCCAAGAATATGTGCTGAGTGGTTTCTACATTCAATTTACATCAAAGACACATACCCGGTCCCCTATATCCTCTACGTTGTAGATTCTCCTAGGACATGATTTTGTTCTCAACTAATAACCAAGTAAAAAGCTTAACCTTCAGTGGAACGTTCCATTCCCACATTGTCTTTTGCCATCAACCAAAATTATAATTCCATTTCATGTTTTTTGTTGCCGTGTATATATTCTTAACCGTGATCATACCTAACGAGTTACCTCCCGACCATTTGAGGGAGTCTGATTTTGACTGTAAGAAAAATCCATTATTGATGAGCACACATCTAATGAGACTCCATTCAGCATGTAGGTGCCATATCCACTCTCAATCATCACTTGTGTACCAATTTTGTATGATCCTCCCCACTTGTGTTTCTTTCTGTGCCTGAAAAAGGAAATACAACCCTTTTCTGTTGATAGTAACAACCAAGTCTTCTGAAAGTAAGGTTGCATCCCCCATTACCAAAATGTGGTCTTTTCCTATAACAATGGAGCTTCCACCCCCATGACTCCACACGATCCAATGCAAAAGCAAATGGATAGATTTAAGAAGGTATAACCAAGTCTGAGAACCTCTTTCCTTGTAAATATCCACGGTGTGAAGCCGGCGTTGGACTAAAACATAAGGAAAGTATTTTGCCTCTAACACTCGATGCCATAAACCATCCTTCATAATAGCCCTCCAAAGACTGTGTGCTTTCAACGCTCTGCTCCTTTCTCGACTCTTGACTCAAAGAAATAGTACTTATCTCTTGACTCATTCTAGTATCACATTTTTTAATAAATTCACTCATTCTAGTATCACATTTTTTATAAATTCACTCATTCTAAAGTGTTTTTGGGTTACTCCAACGACTCACTAAAACTTTGTTATTTTACATTGGTTACAAGAATTGTTATATGATAAGATATAAGCCGATCCTTATGTCTTCCTCTCCCTTTCTTTATGCAACAAAAAAATATTAAAAACAACTTTCGAATACTTAGGAATTGTTTATACAACTATAAAAACTCCCACTAAAAACTTTATTTCACATAATTTTTATCACTATAAATATTTCTTATACTAAAAACTTATTATTCCACATTAATTATAAAAAATTGAAAAATAACAATAATCTTAAATTGTACTCCAAAGAAAAATCATATTTCTTAAACTCTTGAACATGTATAAATATCCCATATATATTGCACTCATTTTAATTGAATTTACCAATTCTAAATCCTTTACTTGAAACACCATAAATTATTAGTCCATGTTGAAGGCTGTGCAGGGTCTCTAGCATTCTATTTACCGTTGAATTGATTTTACTTATGCATTTGATTATATATTTTTAGCCAATTTCTAATGTTCAACATAGCAAACTTCATATTTTATTTTTTATATAATAAAAAAACATAATCTTCTTTATCTCATTGGACAATATATTTGACGTCTTATTATAGACTTCACTCTTTCCAATGTTATATTTTTCGTTTGTTCTAAAGTTCTTTGTTTCTTCCCAATGTTTATTTTTCATTAATCTTATGGCCAACACAATGCAATTTCTTCCTTATATCCTAAGTTTTAACCTTCTTTGTTATTGTGCATTAACACCTCTTGTGTCAATGCAATAATACTTCTGCATTTTAATGTCAAGGTTTTTTCTAACAAATGCAACCACGATCATCTCCACCACCTAGAAATCATCGTTGTCATCTCCATCGCCTAGACATCGCTGCTTCATAAGATGGCCTTTAGAGCTTCAGTCAACACCATTGTTCTTTCCCTAGACTAAAGATAGTAAATAGAAGACAATACCCGATGTGCAGAGGGAGGTCAAGATGGTGCATGCTTTACATGGTGGTGACCATACTGGGGGCAAGTTGGAAGTAGGCTAAATACAATTGGGACAACATGAGATTTGAGATTGACTCCACGACCAAGCATTCTGGCGCGTAGGAACGTGGGAATGAAGGAGTCGGGTATGTCAAGAGTCGGATGTGGCAGGTTGTTGGGTAAGCTATTATGAGGTCTTTGATTTTACTACCATAGCCATCATATGTGTTTGTTGGATATATATTTTTAAAGCTCGTCATGATCTTGGGAACCCAATATAACCAAAACTTTGATAAGAAAGTACATAAAACAAGTTTTTGTTCCTAAATGTCACGTTAGCACGGTTAATGTATTTGGAGTTTCATGTTTCCTAAATTGAAAATGGTTGTATAATCCAGTCAAGTGGCACCACCAAAACATGAAACTCCAAATACATTGACCCTGCTATCATGACATTTAGGAACGAAAACATGTTTTCTGTACTTTCTTATCAATGCTTCTTCTCAAACAAATATCAATGTTTCTTCTCAAACAAATAGTAGGAAGAAAAAATATATCAAAAGTACATCAAACAACAATACCAATCTTTATCTAAAGTAAACATTTCTATTTTCTTCTTCGAGATCTATATGAATATGTAAGAAAGAGACATAAACCCAAAGAATGAAGTTTCCTTTCTTTTGTTCCTACAAATTCACCAAGTTGGTACTTTTCCAAAGCTTGCAGCTCAGCCAAAAGCAAACTCGATCTTCATTAACAAGAAAACCCATCAGGATCCTCTTAAGCAATATTAATATTTTTCAAGGAAAGAATAATTAGCAGTAAAATTGATACAATTATGTATGTACAAAGTGGGATATGAAGACGAACAGACCTTTTGAATCTCATCATCTGAATAGTCTTCCAGGGGATCTATATTATTTCTCACAGTACTACCAAATATTGTTGGGTCTTGTTGAATAATGCTTACTTTGGATCTTAGATCGTGGAGCCCTATTGAGGAGATGTTTACTCCATCCATGACAATTCTTCCGCTTGTTGGTTCCACAATGCTGAAAAATGATTGAATAATAGTATATTTTCCACTTCTTGTTCTCCCACCTCTATCCCTCCAGTGAAACTACATGTAAGGCCTAATAAGACAAGAGGAAGATGTGTGTAACACCCTGTTTCCCCCAGTCTGTAAAAATAACTATACTGGCCAAGAACTATGGCAAACTCAAAGATTGTGAATGTTGAATTAACGGACCTTAGTATAAAAGGTTCGAGGAATGTAAATGATGTATGAATATATGTTGCATGATTGATGAGAGGGGGGATGTGTTGAAAAGAGACCATGATGGCTGATGAGAGGTGGTGGAAGGGGTCGGGAGTGGCTGCGTTAACTTCCACTGAACCAAAACCATACTAGTTTGTACGTGCTCGGGAAAACCAAAGCTCACTCTTAGACCCTGAAATGAATTACCCGCCCGGATGGTAGGTGGGGAGGCTCCTCAAGAGTAAATGAGGGGATGGGGTGAACCGCCCATCTGTAGAAGCTCTCAGACCTGACCATCGGACAGGGAATTTCGTGCCACACACAACCTCATAGGAGGAAAGAAGCGTGGAAGGGGGGGAGAGGGGAGCAGACAGAGATACACACACACACACACACACGACAGGAATCGCGGAAGGAGAACCAGAGGAACTCTGGGAAATACAGTGAATCATGAGCAAAGGAGAAGGAGAGTAACCTTCGTCCTGGACTTCCAACGAGCGGGAAGTAAGAGACTGAGTCTCAAAGCATCGTGGTCTAGCTCGGGGGTGGCTAGTGGTAAATCCATTTGGAGTCGCTGAGCCTACGGTTGGGTGGAAACGAGCACCCCTCTCAGCAGTCGTGCCATACTTGGTGTTCTTTCTGATAAGTGTTTCACATCTCGCATCTTGAATTAAATATAACTGATGCATGCTCATGTTTGTACACTTATAAATGATTGGCTTATGTATATAAGTGTTTGCCTGGTGTTCCGATCAACAACAAAATGAATGCATGCTTATACTTAAATGACCATAATCGGTTTACGTATAGAATGTATAAGTTCAGATTCGAGCTCGTTCCCTGGAGAGTTACCCCATGTACATGACCCGTGATATGCCCTGGTTTGTTTTCCCGAAGGCACCTCCTTCCGGGAAGCTCCATCATATTCCAGAGTCGGAGTGAGTTTCTTGCAGGGACTACTGTTTAAGTAAAATATCTAAGCTTACCTCGCCCCTGTCACAGAGTTCATAACTCGATAAGTTAAGAAGGCTTTTCGGTCATGTCCCCAAGCCGGTGATAATTATCCAAGAGTCCATTGAAGGATTTTATGGCTTAAGTTTGGAAACCTTGCACCAGAAAGAATGGTTCCCTCAGATGTTGGTGTTTTGGTGTTTCGGCACCCGGGATACCCAAGGATAAGTTTCCTTGTATTCACAAGTCGCGAAATCCTGACTAGCGAAACCCCAAAATAAGTATTGCGTGATTAGAAGTTGATGTTTTGGTGTTTCGGCACCCGAGATATCTAGAGGCAAGTCTCTTGTACTTGCCAGTCCCGAAATCCCAACTTGCGAAACCCCAGAATAGTGTAGTGTGGTTAGAGTCTCGATGTTTCGGTGTTTCGGCACGCGGGATACCTAAGGGTAAGACCTCTTGTAATCGTCAGTCCCAAAATCCCAACTTGCGAAACCCCGAAATGATAATAGCGCGGATGAGATATAATGTTTCGACACCTAGGATACCTAAGGGTAAGACCTCTTGTAATCGTCAGTCCCGAAATCCTGACTTGCAAAACCCCGAAATGATAATAGCGCGGATGAGATATAGTGTTTCGATGTTTCAGCACCTGGGATACCTAAGGGTAAGATCTCTTGTAATTGTCAGTCTCGAAATCCCGACTTGCGAAACCCCGAAATGATAATAGCGCGGATGAGATATAGTGTTTTGGTGTTTCGGCACCAGGGATACCTAAGGGTAATATCTCTTGTAATCGTAAGTCCCGAAATCCCGACTTGCGAAACCCCGAAATGATAATAGCGCGGATGAGATATAGTGTTTTGGTGTTTCAGCACTGGGGATACCTAAGGGTAAGATCTCTTGTAATCGTCAGTCCCGAAATCCCGACTTACGAAACCTCGAAATGATAATAGTGCGGATGAGATATAGTGTTTTGGTGTTTCGGCACCCGGGATACCTAAGGGTAAGATCTCTTGTAATCGTCAGTCCCAAAATCCCGACCTGTGAAACCCCGAAATGATAATAGCGTGGATGAGATATGGTGTTTCGGTGTTTCGGCACCCGGGATATCTAAAGGCAAGTCTCTTGTACTCGCTAGTCCCGAAATCCTGACTTACGAAACCTCAAGATGACATAGCGTGTCTAGAGTTTGGATGTTTCGGTGTTTCGGCTCCCGGGAAACCCAAGGGTCAGTTCCCTTGTACTCGCCAGTCGCGAAGTCCCGACTTGCGAAACCCCAAAATGAGTTTAGCAATGAATACAGGCTTAGGAGTTTCGGCTCCCGGGAAACCTAAGTGCGAGACCTCCTGTCTGCACATATCGTGAAACCCCAACTTGTGAAACCCCGAAATAATAATTGCACGGACAAGTCTTGATGTCTCGGTATTTTGACACCTGGGATATCTAGAGGCAAATCCCCGGTACACACCAGTCCTGAATTCCCGACTCGTGAAATCTCGATATGGCTTAGCACATGTAGATTTGGTTTTTGGTGTTTTGGCACCCGGAAAACCGAAGGATATGAACCCCTCGTCCTCTTCTGCCATGAAAATCCGGTACGTGAAACTCCGAAAGGTGGAATGCCAGGTTTTAATCTGAGGCATTGTTAGATGTGATGAACTCTTGGTTCCTTTCGGATTTCGACACTTCGAGAAACCAGAAAGCAGGGGAACACCTGTATCATGATTTCCCGAATCTCGAAAGCCGGAAGCACCTCTCCAGTAAGGCCTGTGGTCATAGCTAATGATCACATGGGTAAGGATAAGGGATGGTAGGGTCTGCATCAGGCCCCATAGGAATTCGAGGATTTTGTTCCTCGGGGAAAAGAAGGAAAAAGCCGAAAAATATTAGTTCCCGTAGTGGATGTGTTACAATGTGGTCCATAATGCACATGATTGTATGAATCAACTCTGTAGACTAAACAAGCTTGTAGAGTAAACAATGAATCAACGTCCAAATCACTAAATTTATATATATATATATATATATATATATATATATATACAAAGGCACCATATTACCTAGGCATGTATCATGTTCAGAGTCAGACCATATGTTACCACAACCCTGCAATGCTTGTGAAGGTGCCATTTGATGAAATTTCATTATAAATAATATGTATAGTCAGTTCACATCGATTTAGGGAAGGATAATTGCATGCCAAGTAAATCCTTTTGTACTTACTTGGTCTAATTACATCTTTTGGAAAGCGAATGAGGACCACCAAAGAGAATGCAAACTCAAGCTTTGATAGAAAATCCAGCCAAATGCCAAGCCACTCATACCCAGAATCGGATCAATATCTGGGTAAAAGCACTCACCCTAGTTTCTTCACTATTCACTTAATGGAAAATCTATTACCCTGTAGACTTCACAATCCCATGTCAAAAAATGTATATAACTAAAAGCTACAAGCTACATAAAATTGATTTGCTCTTCATACAAAAATATTTTGGGTGGGGTTGCTACAGTGATCTGAGGAGGAGGAATGCATGAATTCTGAAAGAGATTCGTAATACAAAATACCTCAATCTCTCACTAGTTCGTTCCCTACCACAAATACCAACGTTCAAGGATACACCAGAGTGGACAAAGAGGGTGAATCGGGTCCAGTTGGGTTGCTAAAAGGGTGGTCTCTGTCCACCCCCGCGAGGAGAGAGATACACCATATTGCATCCAAAATCTTATTAAAACCCTCCACCTCCGGCCCCACCCTAATTCACAACCAATTGCTCCTTGTAGACACAGACGATCCCAATTCCTTCCATTTGCATGGATGCCCACCTGGTGCACGATGTTGGGTCCAACACTGTCACTTGTGACAAACACGTTGTTGAAGTTTGTGTGGGAAGCAAGCTAGTTATCAATGGACACCCCCTCTAGTGCCATTGCTTGGCGTTTGAGCCAATCAAGGACACTGAAACAATCCTCATAAGCCATAGGGAGGTGATACTCAAGAGCTCTCCTGTACTCTACCGACACACATATCATCTTGGCCTCTACGACCATTTTATTCATATAGTCATGACAAAGTGTTGAGACAGTTGATCTGATATAGAAACCCCCTCTGTGAACATACACAAGCAACAAGACTCTTCTTTTTACATCTGCGGTCTCTAGGAGAGGGAGATAGAGACGAACAAAGACGCATATTTGAGGATCGATCACCACATCTTTGGATATTACTCCTTCAAAATCATCAACGAGCTATAAAGAAGGGAGAACTGTACGTTGATCAACCAAGCATTTGGCCATTCCATTTTCGTAGAGTTTGACGAAACCAGGGATCTCAACTATGATCGATGATGACTCCATATGTATGGTATTGGTGGTGTTATTGAATGTTGAGCTAAGTCTACCAAACGTATAGTGACAATCCATAGCAACAGACTCCATAGAATACCTAATACCATATACAAGTTACAACCATTGGTATCAACACAGTGAAAACCTTCCAAGCAACTTGAGACATGACTGCAATGATCCCCAAGAGTTGTATAAATGCAAAAGCCAAAGCTCCTAGTTGAGAAGGAATCGATGTGTCCATTGCACTCAGAACAATTGATGCCTTCCAAGCAACAGAGAGTTTGTGGTTTTAGAAGGAATGTACCCAGGAAGAGAGGCCTTGATCTCATCCCAAAAAACTGAATCCCCTTAACCAAAACATTCCAATCCATGCGGCGGGTGGGATTCAGATACTTGTCTTTTCTATGTATCTTCGCTTAATCCACTTCCCAATATTATCAACTAGCTTTCCTTGACTAGAGCATTCGATTCACACACCGAGTGTTTCAAAGTACAAGTCACTTGGCTAATGAAAACATCCAATTGTTGTGTCGACGAATTTTTGTTTTCTACGTTAGGAAAATATTTGACTGATGGCATGCAAAATTTTACATGCAAGTTAAATTGATGCATTTTATGTTTTATCTCAAAGCATGGTATTTTATTTTAAGACTTGATTTGACATTTATTTTTTTCCATATAATTTTATTATCTAAAATTCATGCTTTCGCTCAAATTGTTCAAAGGCCAAACGTTGAAAACATAGAAAAATCATTCACTGCTTATCATTGGCTTAAACCAAAAAAATCGTGAAACAATAAGAATTTCCTCTTTAAGGGTAGAGATTAATTGTGACTCGTCTGCTAGAGAGACACCATACAGTTTTCCAGCCTTAGTCATTCGAAGTTGTATCCTATTGTCAACGCAGGAGACATCACTATAAACAACAACTACACTGATGTGGCAAGGTAACCATTTCTCACATTTGGTCCAATGTCTTTTAGATAAATATGCTTAGAGTCATCTCTTCATTCAGATTTATCAAATTTTGTAGACTATAAAATGAGCAAGAAGAAATGTCCACTACCACTGGGATTTTCGCTTCTAATGATATGATATGGGTGGCAAATGAACATATAGTGGAAGATTCCACATCCTTAAACATGATTACATGATTTATTTAACACGATGCATTCGACACTTGAAAACTATACATACGTGATTCCAAATGAGACATTGGATTCCCCACTAGCAACTGTCATATTGAACAATCTTTGGGTGCATCGATAAATTATGAAGGCCTTCAACTTGATTTACTAAACTAGACAGTTGTTCAAGTCTCAAGTAAGAACTCAAAGACCTTTCTCTTCAAGTTATGTATATTGTATCCAACAAGGAACTGCACTTTGTAGAAAAGGTGCATCTTCTAAAATCTCATATTTGGCATTTGTACAATCAAAGTTTACCCAATTTTGAAAAAAACCAATGTCCCAATATCGAAATCAATTTTAACTCTTTCATTCAACTGTTTTGAAGCCAAGCCTATTTGTTTTCTATTGGTGTCAAAGAACCCATCTCAAAAATACATCAAGGAAAGGAGTTTCATGCAATTTCATACTTTATGGAATGGATATGTGTTATAGAAAATTTTGCCTCACCCCATGCAACTTGATTGGATGGTCTTTCCATTTCCCTATGCAGACTTTGAAGTCCCCTTTTGTACCTTCCAGAGCCATAAATCATATTTTTCCATATATACGCACCCTACCAGTTAGACAACAAGCGTATACGCAGGTTGCTTCACTACAGCATGCGTACATCGGGTTTGGTGCTCAAAATTAAAATTTATGTCGGGTTTCCATGTCACGTCATGAGATCCATGATCCTTGACCTTCCATATACTGGAAACACTCTGACTTAGCCCATCAGTTCCACTTGAAGGCTATAAATTGAGCCATATCCAAGCCTTGGAGGAGGAGAGAATTCAACTTTTGAGAGCAAAGATACTCTGGAGAAATTTCACTTCACATTGAGTATGCATCCCTTTATCCTTAAAATTATGAACACATTGTTCAACCCCCAAGCTCTTCCTTCTTTGTGATGGAGAACCTCATTGTCTCCTTTATATGAGCTTTCCTTTGGTGGAGGCCCGACTGGAGGGACTTAGTTTCTCGGTTTCGATGTGTGCTAGTACAAAAGTTTGTCATATATATACTTCATTTGATTATTTTAATAGAAATACTCTTTTCTCGTCCAATTGATATCTTGCAAATATTTGAATTATTATTCCATGGGCGTATTTGTCATGAATGTTAATGGATTATGTTATTTTATATGATAACGCTATATATCACCATATGCTTGTGTATCTTGGTTGTTGAGGACAAGTTGCAGGTATAAAGCTTTGAGTTGTGTGCTCAACGATAGTCTTCATCGAACGTCCAGACGAGGTAGGCTCTTGATCTGGTCTTGTTAGCATTTCATTTATATAGGATACTTGGGATTAGAGTTGATTTCTATGTGTCATTCCGTCTGTTGTGGTTTACCCCATGCCATAGAGAGATTTTCCTCGTAAC
>SNQJ01S0020284.1:130934-154873 GCA_010110895.2 Picea sitchensis
TATATAGGATACTTGGGATTAGAGTTGATTTCTATGTGTCATTCCATCTGTTGTTGTTTACCCCATGCCATAGAGAGATTTTCCTCGTAACAGTTGATGCATCATATTGTTGGTGTTGGCAACCTCATCGATACATTGAGGGGTGGTGCTCATAATCCCACTACATCTAGCTCATCAATAGATCCATCCACATCCTCTACTCCACCACATGGTCCTCCTCCTCCTGGTCATTCTTCTCCACATGAGTCGAAGAAGAGAGAGTATCATATTAAATATTGTGGAGTTAGATATATCCACAAAAAGACGAGGAAAGGTTTTATAATAATTTATAAACGATAACATCATAAATTTATGTAAACAAAAAAAAGTTGAAGGATTATTATATTTTTAAAAGTGAAGTGGATCTTGGAAAGTGAGGGGCACTTAAAAGAGAAAAAAGATATAGAATAAAATAATATATATTCCAAAGTTAAAGGATTAAAAAAAAAGTGAAAAGGTGTATTATTTTAAAAGTGGGTTCTTGAAATTCATACATTTATTTAAAAAATAAGAAGTGAACTATGACATCTACAAAGAAAACATTTTTTGGCAAAATGTCCCTATTGCGCAAAAGAGGAAGAGTATGAAAGGGGCCTTATGAATGGAACTCGCCCTTATCAATATTGTAAAAATCTTTATACTTTAGTAGAAAATCAAGGTGACATGCATTGGGAAGTAAAAATAAAAGAATTAGAGAACCAACTAATTCATTATCAACAACAAAAGAGAAATTTACAATTTCAAGTTGGGTTGGAGAAAATGCTAAAAAACCAAAAAGAGAGACAAAAACAAAATATTGAGGGAAAATTACTAGGAAAAGACAAAGACATTTCTTACTTAAAAAATCATAACCAGAAGTTATTGGTACAAATAAACGAGTCAAAAGATAAGAAGCAAAGGGATCAGAAGTCAGAACAAGCTAATCGTGATCTCATTAAGAAATTAACAGAGAAAGATGAAGAGAATTGTCGTTTAAATAACCATAATCAAAGCTTGGTTGAACAAATCAAGAAGTTAAATAATGAGAAGAAATTATCCAAAAAACATGAAGAAAACTGTTGCTTGAGAATCCTTAATCAACGGCACAAATTAAAAGTTTAAAGAACGAAATAACGAAAAATTTGGAATAAAAAATGAAGACGACAAGTCAGGAAATAAGGAAGAACTTTTACGTTTAAGGCGACATAATCAAGAATTACTTACCCAAATCAGAAATCTAAAGCATGATAAGAAGGATTTACAAGAAGATTTAGATCACAAAGAAACAATGACTAAATCAGTTGAAAGAGAGAGGTTTCTAGTTCAAAAAATACAAAACTCAGAGAAAGAAACAAACATTGATCCAATTGAATTAATAGAAACATCAAAAGTTGAAAAAAGATCCAATAAACAATATTCAGAAGAGATTCGGGTGCCTTATCGTCATCCAAATCACAAGAGTTGTTACAACCAACAACAAGGTCAAGAGGAATCTAAACAATGTTCTTCTTACCAACAACTAAACTACAACATTGAAAAAGAACGAAGACAAAATCGACAACTTCTATGGAAGCCTAAAATAAGAAATCATATCTGAACAATCAATCATCAAATAGTTCCAATGAAAGTAGATTTGGGATGGATCACTTCCAAAAAGATGCAATATATTACTTCAGGAATTCAAAAATTATATCGTTTTGTTTCTTCAAGTGTCACAATTACAAAACAAAAGATCATGAGAAGTCAGTTTGAGTTAGAACAAGAGATAGGTCCTTCTCTAATCATGCTTTGAGGACAAAGAATTTTTAAGGGGAATGCAATGTAACATACAATATATATAAATATTAAGTGATAATAATCATAAATAATAATAATAATAAATAGTTATTAATTGTATAAGGGACACATCCTTTCATGGATGGTCACCATATGTGCCTTTAGGCTCTCTATATATTTGGCACTCTCATTGTACATCTATTCATCATATATTGTCCATTTATCTCATTATATACATTCTTATTCAATATATTTATTGTCCAGTATGGATTACAATTATTTATTCCATTTATGATGGATGTTCGTCGTAAGAACCAGATTGGTTCTTTGCAGAACCATTCGATATATGGAAGCAGTATTCTCTTGACCTTTATTCTAAAGTGAATAACCATGTGATTTCTCGATAAGGGTTCTTCAAAGAGTCAACCTGAATTCTCGTTATGTCCACTGGTATGGACATTGGATTCTCCAAGTACTCTGGCAAGAGGTCGAGCCCATTAATATGTTTCTTCAAAAAATCTCTGCAAGCTTCACCTTTGAAGGTGACAGTGGGCTCTGGCAGCTTTAACATTTTAGGAAAACTTGAGGCGACAAATAAATTGGGGAATGTCCCTGGAGTTGTATAGCCCTTTGATTTGGTATGTATTTTTCAACACACCATGCAACAATTTCTTTACAGTCAAAAACCTCTAGAACACAACCAACAAGAGAAATCCCAGATTTCCAAATCACATTCTTGTTTCTTTGAGCAGAGGGAGGGGAGGAATAATACCAATATGCTCTTGACCACTAGAAATTCTGATCTTTGTGGCCAAAAATATTCAAAGTATCACCACATAATTGTTGTCGAGCTGACATTGCCATTAAGTTGATAAAATTGTTTCTTCGGCTGAATGATATTTACAAATGAAATATTTCGAGAGATAATGATAATTTAATCCCCTAAAAAATGAGGATTAAATGAAAATTCAATGAATATTTCTCAAGCCATTTGCCATTAATAATGACCTTTTTGAAGCCTACAAAACAATTGTTAGCATTTAAATAACACTTATTGTGCATTGGGAAAAGCAACGTAATGGCAGGGACATAGATGATAGAAGATCAATATGAAATTTTCGTGAACCCACGAACCCGCAGTTGGATAAGCGATCCAAAGAGACTAAGTATAGAAGGCGGTCGGTTAGACTCACGAATATCAGAAGAATGGGACATTTGGGAACCCGACATCCGCGATGAGAATAAAATTTAAGTGATGGTCGAAATGTAGAATGCAGAAGCTAAAGTGCAGTGTGAAGGCTACGGAAAGGGAAGGAAAATATTTGAATTTGCGTACCCATGAATTAAAGAAAAGTGTAAGCGTTGAAGTGGACTTATGCATAGGTGAATGAACGAGAATACAATTGCGACAGTCTGCGGGTCCGAAGGTCCGCAAATGCGAAAATGCCTAAGTACATTAACCAAGAAAGGGAAAAAGAAGGGATAAATAGGAAATGGGAAAAAGGGAAAATATAGAAGGGGGGAAAGAAAGGGTGTAAAGAGGTGGGAAAAATAGAACAAAGGAGGGGAAATCAAAAGGCACGAAAGGGTTTCAAAAGTAGAGACAAGAAATATCACATAAATTACCAATGGAACAATAGAATATAGAGAAGACCGCGCCAAAAATTATACCTTTTATTGAAACAGAAGCAATGTTCACTTGCCTCTTCGAGGGGGCAACCTCTAGTAGAGCAATGTTCTATTACAATAATTCTCGAGACATCCTTTATCATACCTCCTACTCTTATTTATACTAATTCTATCTTCTAGAGAACATTCTAGAGGAAGATCTTTCTAGAAGCGGAAGCTTCGAATAGGTCTTCTTACATTGACTTGTTCACATTTATTTAATAGGCCTTATTAACTAATGTCTGCCTTTATTACATGGAAAATATATCCTGCTAACTAATGACCAACTAAGAGGGGTTAGGATCATATCCTAACAAAATATCTCAATCTCAACAACATCCTAGCTACTCTCTACCACTCTCACCCTCATCTCAGATCCACCCCCCCATCCAGCTAGTCCCCTCCTCCTTCGGGCTTCATCAAACTCCACTTCGATGGGGCCTCCAAAGGGAACCTAGGGAAAGCAGGATTCAGTGGTGCTTTCAGAGACAACCAAGGTCACATCATCCGAACTTACGAGGGAAAGATAGGCATCAACAACAATAATGTTGCAAAGCTCCAAGCCTTGGAAGAAGGGTTAAGAATAGTTAAAGAACATGACTTCTCCAAGCTCATAGCCGAGGGATATTCCCAAATAATCATGCTCAAACACATACAACAAGGCTCCCCGATCTAAAAAAATCCAACAATTGGCGCTTGGAAGCCAGCTTGGAGATGATCCATCACATTATAAGCTCTATCCCGACGTTCATTCCCTGTCGCGTCCGTCGGTCATTGAACAAGCTAGTGGATTGGTTGGCCAAAGAAAGTATCCATTCAATGGAAGAATATTGGGATAGCCCTTGGATTCCTTATAGGAAGGATGGTTTTCACAACAACTGCACAATTGTTGCCTCATCGGACAATCAATCCTCATATGGGGTGTTGGGGATGCAAACACCGGGGAGCCCAAATCCCTGAGGATGGATGTATTATCAATAAAGTGGCTCCACCCACTAGACAAGTGCTCACATCCTTTGAGGATCGTCCTGTCAATATTCTCCATCAACATTCAATGCTCAATGACATATCCGAGATAGACAGGACGTCGAGCCAGGTGGGATCCCATGGGTCAACTAACATAATGCATGGTCATGAATCTAGTCAGCACATCATCTGGTTGGGGAATTAAATGCTCATAACTCAACGTCCTTGAGTCCAGTCTCAACATTCTCCATCCACAGTAAATCTTATTCATGAAAAACCCTTCATTACAAACAATGGATGTAAGGTAGACGAAAGGTTTGACAATAGATCTACAATCTCAAGATCCTCCATCATTTGAGATTTCGGCATCTGAAACTAGAATTCATAGGTCTGTCAACGATGACTGGTGCCCATCTCCTCTTCTCTCACAATCATATCATCCTTCTCTTCTTGCTATCATTTGAGCCATCATGGCTCCTCGTCATGGCTATCCTAGAGGATACCACCGTGGCTCTGGCATCCCAACCACTTCCTCTTCTCGTCGATCCGACAAAGAACGCTCAGTCTCTCGGGTGCAACAAAAGGCATATAATGCAGCAGCCAACTATTAAAGAAACACTCCCCATCGTTTCCAAAGGAATCTAGATGGAGTTGAAGTCGAGGTTAGCCTGGAAAGAGATATGATGACGGATTCAGAGGTGGAAGAGACCACGATCCATTGGGTTCTGGATGTGGGAACTTCCAGAGCAAGGGAGACTCGATAATGGAAGACAATAGAACTCTACTGGCACATTAAAACCTTCATGGGAAATATGGTCCAGACAAGGGAGGATGCCCAAAACACCATTCAGAATCAACTCGACAACCTCCATTTGATTATTAGAGAAATTATATCTCATCTTCCTCCCTCCTCCACCAATCAGGCAAATCCAATCTCTACTCGTGACATGAAATTCGGTCAAGGCAATGTCCAGGAAGATAATCCCATGGGAACTTCAACAAAGCTTATTGCTCCTTAAAGTTTGGTACCTCTTAAGTCTTTTTTTGAGCTGAATGTTTACTAGTAAAAAGAATAGGCATGTTGATGCTTTCAACTTTTCTCTAAAAGATTATTTTGTATCTCTAGCTTTTAAAGTTTTTTGGACAAATTTCAAATAGTATATATGGACTAATGACATTTTCCTTTGTTGTCGGTCAGGTTTCCCAAGTGGCAAGCCAACAGGAAGTAATTTTTGTCTGTATAATATTTTGAAGAATAAAATATTGCCCATGAATTAAAAAAAAAATTATAAATAAAAGAAACAAATTATAAATGATAATCTTTTAAACATTTAATCAAATTTTAATAAAAATATCTTTTTATTTAAAAATGAGATAAAACCAAAAAAATTAAAAGAAAAAATATCTTTCAAATTCAATCCAACCTTATTTTAGATGTCCAAAGCTCTCAATAACTATGTAAAATTGTCAAATGTATAACGTGTACCATTAATGTATGGATAAGTATACATTTATATTTATTTGTAATTTATTAATAATAATTTTGAGATATGAATTTTTCATCTCCTAGCAACTTACTTAGGTCGAACTCTCACACTGATGGTTCTACTGAATACCCGAAGGTTCTTCCTTCTGAGGCTGAGGAGGGGGTTAAGGAAAATGTTATACGCTCGGGTTTTAGAGAGGAGGACCCGGATGACTGTTCTTTGGTGGAGACACTGAACACTTTGGTGCCTCTTCATCGTGAAGCGGGGGCTTCTGCTCCCCTCGTCACCTTCCAGGGAAATATTGATATTACTTCACCTTTATCTACTGATATGTCCTTCAATCCGGGGAAAGGCAGTGGGGGGGTTGGGCCCAACTATGCTTGGTCTAGAGGCTTGGGTTTTGAGACCTCGCCCATTAAGACGAGGAGTGCCCATAAGAAATCCACTATCTCCGCCATTACACTTGAGTCCACTACTTCTACTGTTTCCGACACTAGGGCGCTTAGAGGATTAAAATCCCTTGCACAGGCTAAAATATGATCCTACTCTCGTTAAACGTCAGAGGGGTGGGAGGATCCCTAAAAGCTGCCTCCATGCGTAGATTAATCACTAAAGTTAACCCCGATATTATTTTTTTACAAGAGACACTTGTTGTTGAGGACAAGGCTCAACTGTTTATGCAAAAATTTGTCCCCAGTTGGTTTATGTGTGCTGTCATTTCGGTAGGTACCTTGGGAGGTCTTCTAGTGAATTGGGACCCTAACAAGTTTACCCTGGAACCTACACTTTGTGGTGGGGGCATTTTACTTTCGAGCATCACTCTAGAAAATAACAGAGTTGTAAATTTTCTAAATGTGTATGGTCCATGTAATGGAAGACTTTTATTTTGGGATCGTTTGGCGACAACTAGATTGTTAGCTGCTAAAAACTTGATCCTTGCAGGAGACCTGAATTTCACCACAGGTGCGGTTGAAGTTTGGGGCTCATCGACACATCTGGATAGACATGCAGACTATTTTTTAGATTTGATCAAGGATCACTCATTGGTCAATTTGGCTCCGGATACTTTGGTACCTACTTGGAGGAATGGTAGAGTTGGGGGTGCAAGCATTCTTAAAAGGTTGGATCGTATACTAGTTGCAGAAAGCTTATTGATAGAGGTTGGGCGATATGGGTCTTGGGTTGAGCTATCTTTCATATCTGATCACGCTCCCGTGATAACACAATTTGATTTCACTCAGGTACAGGTTGCCTATTTGTTTAGGTTCAATCCAACTTGGCTGGCTGAGATAGATTTTGATTTGATTTTGAAATAAGTATGGAAGGATGTTGTCTTCCTAGAGGAGTCGGATATCCAACACATAAATGTATGGAAATTAAAAATACTAAAGTCCTGAATCAAAGCTTGGGCGAGGCATAGCCGACGCAGAAAGCTTCATAAGCTGGAAACACTGGAGGAAGATATAAGTCAGGGTTACTAAGGACTGTCTAGAGATGGGTTGGACACCGCGTTAGAATCACATTTAAAATCTTTAGAATCTGAGGGAAATGATATTCTAAAAATTGAAGAGGAATACTGGCGACAGAAGAGTCGTGCTACTTGCCTAAAATGTGGTGATCGTAACACTAAATTTCTCCACAAATTTTCTAGTGCAAGAAGAAACCAGAAGCATATTTGGGAGATAGATGATGATACTGGTCAAACCTTTAGAGGCCAGGAGGAAATCAAAGGAGAGGCTACTAGATTTTTCAAGAAGTTATATGTTGCAGATGGTCCCAGGGCTCCTTTGGATCAAGTTAATTTAGTCAGACTTTTTCAACGGTTTGTCACTGTGGAAGATAATGTTCTTTTAGACAAAGTTGTTACTAAGTAGGAGATTTGGGATATTTTAAGTCTTTTTGATCTGGTCGAAGATTCTAGAATCATAGGAAAGATTCAAAGATACTTAAATTCGAATTTCCTGGCTTTGATTCCTAAGGAAAACTTTCCTCGGACTTTTGGGGATTACAGACCCATTGCACTTTGTAATCTTTGTTATAAACTGATCTCCAAAGTGATCGCCAATAGAATCAAACCTATTCTCTCAAGGTCTTTGTCAGGTGAACAATTGGGTTTCTTGAAGGGTAGACAGATCTTGGAAGTCGTTGGGATGACGCATGAATGTATCCACAACATCAAAACAAATAAACAAAAAGCTCTGTTATTAAAGTTGGATTTGAAAAAGGCTTATGACTGTGTTAGTTGGGATTTCCTTCATTTAATTCTTGTACAAACCGGTTTTAGTGTTTCTTCTATTTCTTAGATCATGAGTTGTGTGACTAGCGCATCCTTCACGGTGCTGATAAATGGGGAGACCTCGGCTTTTTTCAACAGTGAACGTGGTCTTCGACAAGGTTGTCCACTCTCGCCTTTATTGTTTATCCTTATTATGGAAAGTCTTAGCATCTTATTGAAACACGTTCAAGAGGCGGGGAATCTGACCGGGGTTAAGGTTTCTAGAGTTGTTAAAATTTTACACCTTATATTTGTTGATGATGTGCTCATCATGACAAAGGCAACAACTGCAGAATGGAAATTGGTTAAGAACATCCCGGATCAATTATGTAGCGCTTCGGGCCTAAGAATTAACCATAATAAATCTACTTTCCATTATGCGGGGCTTGAGGATGTTGACTTGGTGAGTTTTAAGGAATTATTTGCCTACAATTTCATGGAGCTGGCATTGGGCTTTAAATACTTGGGGTATTTTCTTAAAGCCGATAAAACCTATTTTGAAGTCTGGAGATGGCTACTTATAAAGTTTGAAAGTATGATAAAGCATTGGTGTAACCATTGGTTAACATTGGGAGGTCGATGCATCTTAGTAAAGGTTGTTTTGGAAACACAATTGGTTTTTTGGATGGCACTTGCGATGGCTCCTGTCGCGGTACTCACAAAAATTCGTAAGTTGATTTTTGACTTTCTCTGGACGAGGGGTCATAAAGAACATGGCATACATCTTTGCAGCTGGGTACGAATTGCAAAACTAAAACCTTTGGGAGGTTGGGGTCTCATGAATCTCTTCATTTTCAACCGTGCGTTAGCAGCCAACTCGCTGTGGAGAGTATTGATGGAGGATGGAATATGGCACCGGGTGATCAAAGACAAATATCTCCCTTACATATATGTGGCTACTTGGCTTAGATCTGCCCTGGTTATTCAACCTTTGGCCTCTCACTTTTGGAAAAACCTGATGAATTCGTTGCCACTCATTACCCATTGGCTAAGTTGGAAGCCCATAAATGGTTATTCTATACTCATTTGGCTGGATAAAATTCTAGGCATTTGTAACACAACTATACTATCTCAGGAGATTTTATTGGCCTTAAAAATTCAAAATATTCACTATTTGTACCAAGCGAAGGCTCAGTCATCTTGGGGCTATTTTAGCGATCAGTGGAGGTCCAGTGAGAATTTGGGACTTAACCCAAATTTGATTTCACTCAGGTGCAGGTTGCCTATCCATTTAAGTTAAATCCAACTTGGCTGGCGAAGACAGATTTTGATTTGATTTTGAAAGAAGTATGAAAGGATGTTGTCTTCATGGAGGAGCCGGTTATCCAACAGAGAATTGTATGGAAATTAAAAACACTAAAGTCCTTAATCAAAGCTTGGGCGAGGCATAACCTGAGCGAAAATCTTCGTAAGATGGAAACACTAGAGGAAGATATAAGTCGGGGTTACTCGGGACTTTCTAGAGATGGGTTGGACACCGATTTAGAATCACATTTGAAATCTTTAGAATCTGAGCGAAATGATATTCTAAAATTGAAGAGGAACACTGGCGACAGAAGAGCCATGCTACTTGCCTAAAATGTGGTGATCGTAACACTAAATTTTTCCACAAATTTTCTAGTGTAAGAAGAAACCAGAAGCATATTTGGGAGATAAATGATGATATTGGTCAGACCTTTAGAAGCCAGGAGGAAATCAAAGGAGAGGCTACTAGATTTTTCAAGAAGTTGTATGTTGCAGATGGTCCCAGGGCTCCTTTGGATCAAGTTAATTTAGTCAGACTTTTTCAACGGTTTGTCACTGTGGAAGATAATGTTCTTTTAGACAAAGTTTTTACTAAGCGGGAGATTTGGGATATTTTAAGTCTTTTTGCAAAAGACAAAAGTCCGGGCCTGGATGGCTGGACTGTGGAGTTTTTTACTCTTTTCTGCTATGTGGTTGGTGACGACCTATTAGATCTGGTTGAAGATTCCAGAATCAGAGGAAAGATTCAAAGATCCTTAAATTCGACTTTCCTGGCTTTGATTCCTAAGGAAAACTCTCCTCGAACTTTTGGGGATTACAGACGCATCGCACTTTGTAATCTTTGTTATAAAATGATCTCCAAAGTGATCACCAATAGAATCAAACCTATTCTCTCAAGGGCTTTGTCAGGTGAACAATTGGGTTTCTTGAAGGGTAGACAGATCTTGGATGTCATTGGGACGACACATGAATGTATCCACAACATCAAAACAAAAAAACAAAAATCTTTGTTATTAAAGTTGGATCTGAAAAATGCTTATGACTGTGTTAGTTGGGATTTCCTTCATTTAATTATTGTACAAACCCGTTTTAGTGTTTCTTGTATTTCTTGGATCATGAGTTGTGTGACTAGCGCATCCTTCACGGTGCTGATAAATGGGGATACCTCGACTTTTTTCAACAATGAATGTGGTCTTCGAAAAGGTTGTCCACTCTCGCCTTTATTGTTTATCCTTATTATGGAAAGTCTTAGCATCTTATTGAAACAGGGTCAAGAGGCGGGGAATCTGACCGGGGTTAAGGTTTCTAGAGTTGTTAAAATTTTACACCTTATATTTGTCGATGATGTGCTCATCATGACAAAGGGAATAGTTGTAGAATGGCAATTAGTTAAGAATATCCTGGATCAATTCTGTAGCACTTCGCACCTAAGAATTAACCATAATAAATCTACTTTCCATTATGCGGGGCTTGAGGATGCTGACTTGGTGAGTTTTAAGGAATTATTTGCTTACTATTTCATGGAGTTGGCATTGGGCTTTAAATAATTGGGGTATTTTCTTAAAGCTGATAAAACCTATTTTGAAGACTGGAGATGGCTACTTATAAAGTTTGAAAGTCAGATAAAGCATTGGTGTAACCGTTGGTTAACTTTGGGAGGTCGGTGCATCTTAGTAAAGGCTACTTTGGAAACACAATCGGTTTTTTGGATGGCATTTGCAGCGGTTCCTGTCGCGGTACTCACAAAGATCCGTAAGTTGATTTTTGTCTTTCTTTGGATGGGGGGTCGTAAAGAACATGGAATACATCTTTGCAGTTGGGTACGAATTGCAAAACTGAAACATTTGGGAGGTTGGGGTCTCAGGAATCTCTTCATTTTCAACCGTGCGTTAGCAGCCAATTCTCTGTGGAGAGTCTTGATGGAGGACATAATCTGGCACTGGGTGATCAAAGACAAATATCTCCCTTACATATCTATGGCTACTTGGTTTAGATATGCCCTGGTTATTCAACCTTTGGCCTCTCACTTTTGGAAAAACCTGATGAAGTCACTGCCACTCATTACCCACTGGCTGAGTTGGAAGCCCAGAAATGGTTATTCTATACTCATTGGGCTGGATAAAATTCTAGGCATTGGTAATGCAACTATACTATCTCAAGAGCTTTTATTGGCCTTAAAAATTCAAAATATTCACTATTTGTACCAAGTGAAGGCTCAGTCATCTTGGGGCTATATTAGCGATTAGTGGAGGTCCAGTGAGAATTTGGGACTTACGGGAAGTCTGCCTTTGGAATGGAAAAGCTATATAAGGGCACTTATCTGTTTGGATGTCCAACTACGATCTGGGGAAGATATTTTATTGTGGACTAGTGGTGACCAGTTGGGACTCCTCTCGACAAAGAATGTCTACAATGCCTTAGCTCTTAAACTCTGGCCACAACAGATCGCTACTTGGAGAAGATAGTTATGGACCTGAGACTTGGCTTACAAAATCAAACTTTTCTTTTGGTTAGTTTTGAAACGTAAAATCCTCACTTGTGACCTTTTACAAAAAAGAGGCTAGTTTGGCTCGAGCATTTGTTCACTCTGTTATAGGGATGAGGAGTCCATCTCACATCTTTTCATCTATTGTCCATTCACTTTAAAACTGTGGAAAAACTTACATATTTCTTATAATCTTGCCACAAACATGGGAGGTATTTCTTTAAACAATTTCTTCGAAGACTGGATAAAGGTGGAGAAAGTTTACAAAATCTTACCAATTATTGTATGTTGGTATTTGTGGCTGGAAAGAAACAAATGTTTTTTTTATAGTTGTTCACCCTCAGCTATGAGGGTTAGCATCCAAATCAGAGGGATGATGAAGCCATCCAATTGTCAGTTTCAAAAAAGGTCACATAACAGGATAAAGAAGACTTCAAACATTATTTTGGATATTGTTTGTTGGTTTGATGGAGTTGCGCAACTTAATGGTACACTTTGTGGTGCAGGGGGTGTTATAAATACTATAGGTAAGACTTCCTACAGATGGAATTTAAACTGTGGGCAGAGCACCAACACCAGGGCATAACTTCTTGGGGTTTGGGAAACTTTAACATTAGCACTTCGATTAAACATAGTATGTTTACATGTCCTAGGAGATTCAAAGATTGTCATAGACTGGATAAACCACTTCTGCAGTTTACAAGTAACCTCTCTCATGGAATGGAAGACAAAGATTAGAGAACTCATTGCCCTCTTCACTGACATCAAGTTTGATCATATATATAGGGAAGAGAATATGGAGGCAAATCCTCTATCAAAGCTTGTATTACAGGTTCCGGAAGGATACACTACAACAAATGGCAGGATGGCCATGAGGGCCCCCCACTTTCATTACATCTCTATCCATGATGGACTTAGTTAATGGACCAATTCCCTTTTTGTTTTCATCAGCCCCGATACTTTATTTTGTGTTTTTTTTGGTAAATTTCCATACTAGATCTATGTAATTTGAATTTTTGAATAGCTTGTTGTGGAGGTCTTTAGACCTAGTTTTGTACACACTCTGTATCTTTTTGAGTGCATTGTACTTTTTTCAATGTTTATATTCTAAGTCTGGACTTGGTGATTATTTATCGATCATAGTTCAATACTATTTGGAGGATGGATATATCAACATGACATGATTGTATATTGAGAACAACATATATTAATATATTAAGTAATTTTCTGCTGGAAAAAAAGTTGAACAATTAAATTTAAGAGATACATATATTTTAGTAACAGTTATATATAGAAAGTTTAGTGGATTAGTTTAATTGGTTTGTAATTATTAGTTTCAAGCAATATATTATTAAGAGGTTATGTATTCAAATTTGTTAGAAATTTTTTGGGTTAAGAGTATATATTGTACTTATATGAGAGTGAGGGTGTGGAGTAATATTAGAGAAAACATAATATATAATATTACACCTCACCCTCAACCTCACATACCCTCATATGAGGGTGAGGGTCATAAGTTTTCTCTAATATTACTCCACACCCCCACCCTTGTTTTCTCTAATATTACCCCCCACCCCCACCCTCACCCTAACCCTAACCCTAACCCTCATATATGTATGTTTTCTCTATTATTACCCCCTACCCTCACCCTCACCCTCATATATGTTTTCTCTAATATTACCCCTCACCCCGACCCTCATATGAGGGTATATGAGGGTGGGGGTGGAACATAATATTAGATATTATGTTTTCTCTAATATTACCCCCCATCCCCATGGAAAACATTTATCTCGGGTGGAATTCATGGAATGTGAGGAAGAGCTTGAAAGAAAACATTTTCCAAGAAAAAAAATAATTACAAATAGCATAGGGAATATACAATAAATGTTTCATGAATCACAACAACGACACAATTTTGTTTATACATATACAAATTTATTACCACTTGTTTATATTTGTTACATTATATATTTTGGAGTTGACCTTCATCACACGCTTAACTAGGACTATAGCATTTAAAAAAAACTAATGAAGGATGAAAAAGCTATTTTGATCTTGAGAACAACTATAAATCAACATATTTATGGTTTTGGGGAAAAAATAAATTCATTTTTAAGACACTTGTTACTCCATCTATCTTATATGGATGTGAAGTTTGAGCTGAAACATCTCTAGATAATCTTGAATCAAAATTGAGCAAATCTAAAAGTATTTTATAATGTATAATCTTGAAATTAAAAGCAATACATCAAAGGTTGGTCTTCCACCCGTAAGCGTACATATATGACTAGGTACGTAATGTACAAGTACAAGATAACTAACATGAAAGACAAGAGGCTTCCTAGCATTGCTTCAAGTTTAAGTCACTTGAGACTTAAGAGAGAGTGACATAAATATGTTGATTCTTGGCTAAATCATTAATGGAGGATAGAAGAGGAGGCTACTTTGCATAATACTAATACCATTAAAAATTATTATCACATCTAAATTTATAGAGAAATTGTGATGCAATGAGAAAATATATAATAAGAGGAAATTAATCATTAACCACAATCTAGAAGATCAAAAGCGTCTTTATGTTATATCAAAATTTAAAGAAGAAAATCAACATTGCTAAAATAAGAATGAATTCTCATGAGCTCTGTAATGAAACTAAGCATTAGACAAAGACTAAAACGTTGTGGGATAAAAGAATGTATCATCTTTGTAATTCGACGAGGGTGAAAGAAGAAAAACACTTTCTCTTAAAATGATCTACATATATCCATATTAAATCTTAATTTTAAAATATTTGTAACATTATTGATTTTTATAACCTATAAAAATATCAAAATTAAAAATTTAAATTTAAAAAATTAATAAATCATTATAATTTTGATTGATTTAAAAAATTAATTAATAAATCATTGTAATTTTAATTGTATAATTTTAAAAAATTAATTAATAAATCATTGTAATTTTGATTGATTGACAAATTAATAAGCAAATAAATATCAAAATTCAAGCTTATGTACATAACAATAACTAATTCAAACTTATATACATAACAATAACTAATTCAAGCTTATATACATGCAGCTTTATTAAGCGAGCTCAGTCTCGGCAGTGAAACTCTTATTTTAGCCACCTTTCGGAAAATACTAGACTCAGTTTCAATGCTCAGCAGGATTACTATCACTCAAGTCTCTCAGAAAGATGGCAGATAGTTAATCATGTGTAATTTTGCCTCTATAAGCTAGGTTAAGTTAAAATGTCAACAATATTCAAACCAAAAATTTAGCAAGCATAATATCGTCTCAAAAGCCACAAACTATGCCAAACTCAAAACTAATAAAAAAACACAATAAAATTAATCACAATAATAATAATTCTCTAAGATAAAACAATTATATTATTCATAAATAAAAACATTAACCTTACATTTTTTTACTAAACAAAACTATTATTATATATACATCAAAATACAAAATTATTATCTACCAAAAAAAATAAAAAATATGAGTCATACCTATCTACAACAAAAATGGCACAAATAAGCAGTAACACATAAAAACTAAAATCCATGGATTCGAATAATGTAGCTCAATATAAAACATATAGACCACAAATTCATACTATCTTAATAAATAAATTTATACACCATGGCACTCTAAACATAAAACATATTTAAGATTTCATTTAATCGTTATCATTGTCCAACAAAAAGAATAAAAAGGTTTCACTTCCATGTAGTCAAGAGAACCACATCTCTTAATAGGGTTTCAGAGCTTTATATCTGGTTTTCATGGCGTCCATGTGATAACAACATAGTCCATGGTGACCCCAGAGCATAGACTGGTGTGTTTTATGGGAGAAGTTTCAGCCCTAACTGGTGTTAATTTGAAAGTTGATTTCCCGTTGAACCCCATTGATGACCTCGTTTAATCTTCCTTGACCTATCTCCAGTTTATATTACATTAATGATGAGCGGGAAGATCTATGCATAAATGTTAATGTATGACGATCGGGCATAATGTTCTAGTTATTTTAATCGATCTCATCCCCACATTTATACACATGGATCCAAGACTCTCCAAATGGGGATTCATGCATCCTAGGTATTTCCCCATACCTCATTTTCTACCTTGAAAAAGTTCTTCTTTTCGCCAATCCCATTATGTTGCCACAAAATCTTCTCCCACGCTTTTTCTTGCAGTCTCCCTTCTTCTGCCACCTTCACAAGATACACAGGCACCTACTATGTCTTCACCTTTCTTTGAGACGTTGGCGGACTCTGCGCACCCTCTCTCGGGATCCTTCTCTCCGGCTAGACTTTCGCCCCCTCATCAGGGCCTGGATGATGTTTGTCTTTCAGAGAAGGATCGCAACCATAACCATCACAAGTGTGTCAAGCTCAAGTAGAGCACCACATCTCTTGTCCTTGGGGAAGACATGTCGATGAATGAAGTGGTATCCCTTTCCAAAACTGCATTGGTGGGTAGATTTACAGGTTGCAACATGGGGATTACTACTCTTCGTCACCGGTTCTCAGTAAATATGGAGTCGTCTCTCAGTTACAATCCTAAGGTTTTCACCATGGCTAAGGGATGGCTCGGGTTTTTACTGTGCTCTGAGGAAGATGCAGACAAGCTTATGTCCAATATATGGCTCTAGGGCACTGCTCCACTAAAACGTAAGAGATGGTCTCCATTTTTTGACCCCCAGAGGGAGAAAAAAATTCAGCATTATATATGGATAAAATTCCATGGACTACCCACAGAAGTTTGGATGCCCGAAATCCTTCGTAGATTGGGTGCTTCTTTTGGGGATTTCATCTCATTGGACAAGGCCTCCCGAGACCATGATGATTACTCCATAGCCTAGGTCTTGTTTGATGTGGACCTACGTGACGGCTTGTCGAGAGAGATAATATTTTTTCACGACTCATGTTCACATATAAAAATAGTGGACTACAGTGGTATTCCATTTAGGTGTAATCATTGTCATGTCCACGACCACATTCTTAAGGATTGTCCCAAACCGTTCACACAGTCATGTCGCGGGGATTTTGAACTTTCTCAACAATCTATTTGGACAAACAACTCCTCTGCTAGCCAGACCCTGTAAGAAGATGTTAATATTGTTACAATGTCTCCTGAGTCGGCTTAGGTCCCTACAGAGTCCCGAAAAAATATTCTGCACACTAAGGTGGGCATGGGTTTGACCTCCAACAAGCTCTCGCAAAATCAACTCTCGGTGGACATGGTTTCGGTATCAGTTGGGATCTCGCAATCTCATCCTTTGAAGGACATGATTACGACAACTTATGGGCTCTAGCAGATTCTTCCTATGACCCTGCCCACTAGGATTACATCTCATTCCAACGTTCATGGGACCTCTTCTTCAGAGCATAAGGATTCTACAATCGATAAGTCTCTACCTCAGGATCCTTCTATCTCTAACCATTTATCTATCATTCCATACCTGCCAAATGATAATAATTTTTTACTTTCAGAGGAGGAGTTCAAATTTCCTTACAATCCATTATTCTTTTTAGATTCCATCATAGTCCCTCCTTTCCATTGGTCTCTGATCCCTCACCTGTTGCCTCCATCTCCTCATTCATCTGTCAACCTTGATAAAAAATCCTCTCGGCCTGACTCTCACATGACCATATCCACTCTCAACACCTGCACCGAGAGTGCTTTAACCCTTTTTCACCCTACATTAGTCCTCCCAATTGTTTCCCCCCACATCTCTCCACCTCATGATCCTTTTGACTCTCCTAGCTAATCCAAACACAACCTACGATCCCGAAATCCTTTTTCATCATCCTTTGTATATGGCATATATGGAGGCCTCCACCCTCTTTTATATCCACCAATGACTAGATTAAGATGTCGTAAGTTGGCCCTTGCATCAAATCGAGAACAAGCTTATTATGATGTGGTCTTCAGTCGCCAAAAACCTTTGGTTGGGACTCTTACAACAAGGCATCCCTTCTCAAAAGGGGTGCCCCCATGATCGTGCTCTCTTTCAACAATTGAAGACTAGGGCTACCCTCCAAGAAATTAGCCCTCAAAAGGATGATCAAGGTTTACAGACTAGAGGTCATCATGCTACAAGAAACCATGTCTTCAGGTGATATGATCTTACTTGACCTAAAGAAGATATTCCATGACTAAGAGTTCTTCAATATAGATGCGATTGGTAGATTTGGTGGAATTATCATTGGTTGGAATTTAAAAAAATTATCTTGTTCTAATTCCTAGGCTATTGTGTCAGGTATGGGCACGACAATTTTCTCTAAAGCTCTAGGAGAGGCATACACTTTTATTAACATATATTGTCCATACCATAATCACATACCTTTTTGGGACACTCTCTTCCAGTCTGATACGCTTAAAGCCGACAAGGTCATACTCGGCGGTGACCTTGATTTTGCTTTTGGTGAGGCTGAAATTTGGGGCCCTCATGCCCATGGGGAAAACTTGTCGGATTACTTTATGAGAAAATTGGAGGAAAACAATTTTTTGACATCATTCCTCACAGACTCAATCCTACTTGGCGGAATATGCACTCAGCCGACCAACGTATAGCCAAAAGACTAAGTCATTTTTTGGTTAATGAGGGCATACTGAATACTACATATAACATCAAACAATGGACTGGGTCGGGAGGGGACTCATACCACTTCCCGATTATTCTGGAAGTAAGTTTTTGTAGAGCCAAACCTCTGAGTCCATTTAAATTTAATACGTGTTGGCTTGACCATGAAGATTATGTACATATGGTAAAGACTCAATGGAAACTTTTTGACGAAACCAACAATGTATTTGCATGTCTACAATTCCACGACAATCTTAACACATTAAGACATCCTCTTTGGCATGGGCCTTGGACCACCGGAAGGCACATGATGCCTCTCTTTCACAGATTGAATGGGTCATTGCTAATTTCCATAGGGAATATCCAGTAGGCTGTGAAACTCAGGCTCATAGTGCAAACCTCTCTCATTTGGAAACCAAGAAAAGAGATGTTTTGTTGGAAAGAGAAGCCACCTGACATCTAAAGAGCAAATCCATTTGGCTCAAACAGGGGGATGAAAATACAAATTTCTTCCATAACTTTGTAAGGCATATGAACCTCCTAAATACGATCACTCATCTACAAAACGATCGTGGAGACTCAATCAATGGGCATAGTAATCTCAAGGAACTCGGTGTTGAGCATTTCCAAAATATTTTCCACGATGATAATTAGGTATCGATGGCTCAACTCATCAATATTATCAATATCTTCCCATCTTATGTGACCGATGAACAAAATCTCTCTCTTCAAGAGGTTGTTATTGAAGCAAAGGTGGATGAAGTTATTGCATATATGCAACGGGATAAAATCCCTGGTCCAGATGGTTTTCCTATTGAATTCTATAACGGGTTCATTGATCTCTTAAAATCTGAAATTACTGGTGTTGTGGAAGAATCCAGGGATAGCAGTCGCACCCTTGCAACATTTAATTCAACGTTTATTACTCTTATTCCAAAGGTGGCATCGTCAAGCATCATGAACGATTTTTGTCTGATATCCTTGATCTAAAAATGAAGAAGACTTGAAAAACTTGAAAAATTATTGCAAGTGAAATGTTATGTGTTTAAAGCAATAGGATCAGTTTGCAACACATAAATTAAGGATTACTTATGTAAATTACACATAGATAGCAACATAAACATTGAACATAAACACATGTGCATAGCAATTGATAAAGGAGTTCACCCCTCTTCTGGGCTACATCTCCTGGTCCAGCTTCCAATGGATCATTATTATTAATTGCTCAAAATTTTCTCAAAAACATGTCTTACAATGCTCAAACTGACAAACCAACTGCTCCAATGGCTTCCCAGCGTCCCAAAACCCATGTCTGGACTCTTTCGGCACCTCAATCGGTCGAAAAATGAAGAAGTTAGACCTCCTGGAAGTCTCCCTCTTCAAGCTTGTTGTCTCTGGTTCTACAATTCGCACCCTCCTTGAATGAACCTAGCTCATACGCTCATTTAAGCGCAAAAACCCAGCACCGGGCGCAATCGCGCCAACGGTGCAAACCGTAGGACGGTTAAGGGCGCGCCAGCCCCTAACCGCCTCGGCACCTGGGCGTATGGCGCATGTGACTGCGTGCTAGGCAAACGAGTGGTTAAGTCGTTATTCCCGTTTCAAACCGCATAACTCCCGCGCGTGTTAATCCACCGGTCACATAACAAAACCACAGGTTATAACCCCCGCCCGTTTAACCGTTGGTTATAGTTTCAAACCCCAACGCATATATTAATACAATATAACATATATATATATGGTTTACAATGCGCGCGCGATTTGGCGTATACAATGGTCATATGTTGTGGAATGAAACCACGGGTCGGGGCTAAGCCCCGGCCCGACTCCCCTTTCCATTGATACAACGAGCCAGTTTAAATATATGCGTGTTTGATATATGAAACAAGGAACAAGTCGGCATAGTGGTTAGCGGAAAGTTGTGAAGTCTTTCATGTGGGGGGAGGTCCGGGGGTCGAACCCCGCGGACTCCCATTAAATTTTATATAACATATAAACCAATAATGAGGGGGACACGTGGCGCCCATGAATTGGGCCATGTGTCCTCATATTATTTGCCACCAACTGGACACGTGTCATCACCCGATTTGCCAGCAACCAACTAATGAAAAACTTCCACGTCACCACCATACGGCATGTACGGACCTGCCACGTCAGACCGTACGGACTGTACGGACTGTACAGACATGTACAATCAACATCAAATTTTTGCCTGTTTGGCTTGGCGAACAGATCGCGATATCTTCTCCATACGGACTCCGTTTGAGAAAGTAAATATACCGCCAGAATCAGGAAGACAAGACGGACGTAATGGCACTGTTTTCGTCGCATTCTGAGCACTTTGAAAATTGAGCAAAATTTGATCCCCTGATCAATCCTTATGTAATTGGATATATAAGATTATAGCAAAGGTCATTGTTGGCTACAACAAAGGCATCATATCAGATGCAATTACAAAAGAACAATTTGCCTTTATATCGGGTCGTCAGATCCACGATGTTATTGGCATAGCACAAGAAGTGTTACACACAACCAAGACTCATAAATATATGGCTTCCATCATCAAAGTGGACATATCAAAAGCATATGATCATGTCAATTGGATGTACATGAGGTTAGTACTTCTGCAAATGGGTTTCCACTTACATATTGTTAACTGGACCATGTCCACTATGTAGTCGGTTTCTTTTGTCATCCTTATAAATGGAATGGCTTCTAGTTTCTTTTGGCCTAGTAGGGGGATCAGACAGGGTTTCCCCCTTGTGTCTTTATTATTTCTTCTAGTTTTCGAAGGATTGAGTCGTCTTATAAATCAAGAAAAATATGGGGGTGGTTTTCAAGGGATTCACATAGGAGTTCGACTATATATATCCTACTTATTGTTTGTAGATGACATCCTCCTATTTGTGAATGGTTCACACAGAGATATCATTAAGATGAAATTCATTCTAAACATATTTGATGAGGGTACGGGTATGATATTCAACACTCTAAAATCATCCATATCCCACCTTAATATATCGAGGGATCAACAGGAATGGATCTCCTCTCAATTTGACTTTCTGGTGGTGGAGATAGAAGTGGGATTAAAATATCTTGGTTTTATTTTAAAGCCAAATTCTTATTCTATCACGGATTGGATGTGGTTGGTGGAAAAGGTAGAAAAGAAGCTCAATTTATGGTGCAATTGCTCGCTATCCAGGGGTGGTCGTCATACTCTGATTAAAGTCGTCCTCCAAGCCATCTCAGTTTTTTGGTTGTCTATTGCTTATGTGCCTAAAGGTGTTCTTAATTTGATCAACAAATTATGTAACAATTTCTTATGGAAGAATAATGAATCGGGTTCCACTTTTTATTAGATATGTTGGGACAAACTTTCTCTTCCCAAATCATTGGGGGGTTGGGATAATAAGGAGTTACATTCATTCGCCCAGGCATTAGCTGCCAAAAGATCATGGAGGGTTATTAATGATGAGGACCTATGGACAAAATTTGTTACACAGAAGTATATACACCCTCTTTCTGTAGTGGAATGGATTCATAAGAGAAACAAAGAAGCCAATAATATATCCCATGTGTTTGTTGGATTACTGAGAGGGGGGATGAATCAGTAATAACGCAATTTAATCATTTTTCACCATAAAATGCAAGTGTTATATCAATGTAGCATTATCATCCAATAGTTGCAGAGTAAATAAACAATGAACAAATGAGAAATCATACACATACACAGTACACCAATGTTTTTACATGGAAACCCAAAGCGGGAGAAAACCACAATGTTTTTTCTTATATGTCTTCAAGAATTACATTCATTGGAAGCACCAACTTCCTTTGTTTTCTATCTGCAACTGGAAGGAGGCTCCAACCCCCTAGTTTCTCAGGCTACAACCCGAGGGAAGCTCCAACTTCCCAATTCTCTGGCTACAACTAGAAGGAGGCTACTACAACTAGAAGGAGGCTACAACCCCCTATGTTCTTAGGCTACAACCCAAGGGAAGCTCCAACTCCTCAATTCTTTGGCTACAACCCCCTATGTTCTATGGCTACAACCACCTGTCCTTTCCCCGTTCAACTGCCCTGATGTAGAAGTAGAATGATGGAACCACTGTCACACTATCACTGTGAGATATACTATTGTAAACCTGTACCAATCAACCTGTAATCAACATATAACAACCTGTACCAATAACCTGTGCCAACATGTACCATACATCAACCTGTACCTCAACTTGTACCATAAACAAATGCATCAACCATGCACCAAACCTGTACAAATAACCTATCACAATAACATGTCCAAACAACCTGTAATCAATCTGTACCATAAACAAGTGCATCAACCATACACCAACCTGTACCTCAAACAAAATCCCTCATCAATTTCATCATCCAAATCTGATTTGTAACTCTGTAATAGACTTGGTCTATATGATCACATACCTACAAACCTTCCTTAACTTTAACAACAAGAGACTAACATTTTCATCAAACTTTACTTTAGTCTCACATGACTAATTTTGGATTAATCAACAACCCTAACTTGAAATAATCATAACTATGTACCTGTAATGAATAAAGATATGAAAATAGTACATTTTTCTTCAATGTCTTTTATGCAATTCCTCCAGGTTTCACTACTTGGAACCTCTCAGAAAAGGAGTTATATAAAAAATGGCATACCTTGTTGAATTTTGGCTTATTCTAGAGAGCGAACTTGTAGAGCGTGCCCCACATAGAATATTTGTTGTATGGATCTGAAAATTGTACACAAAATAGTACAGATTGTACTCTAACCAATACATTTGGTCTTACTGAATTTGGATATGTTATGAAGAAGTTATGTCGTTTTTACCCGAAACCCCTGTTTTAGACTAGTTTGAGGACTAGCCACAAACCCTATTTTCCACGGAGTGTAACTCCAAAAATACAACGACCCACAAGATGAAATTTTTATCAAATCTACTTGGATATGTTTCTTCAATGGCCTCCCAATTTCACAGTCTGAATCATTCTAGAAAAAAAGTTATTGCGAAAATGGTGAGATGACTTGTAAATAACATACCTTAGAAAGCATCATCAAAATAATTTATCCTCCCCTGAATTTCAGCCTTCTTTACTTCACCTTCCCTCTGAAATTTGGATTAGATATCCTTTTGTTACCTCAGTCACTTGTAGATATTCAATATTCTCAAGTGTGATTAAAATGAGAGAGCCTTGCCTCTTATTTATACTTTCATGTAGTTTCCTCAAGGGGTTACCTTTTAACCATCTTAACCCACTTTCCTTATTTTAGGGTTAGCCCACTTTTAACCACTTGTCCACTTGGTAATTTCTCCATTAACTTTATTATTTAAATAATTACTTTTGTATCCACTTTGAATTATAGTACACTCATCACTTCACTTTATTATTTAAATAATTTCTTCTT
>SNQJ01S0020284.1:156668-167424 GCA_010110895.2 Picea sitchensis
TGCTTTCCACAACTTTGTTCAACCTCATATTATAACACGTGTATGATTTCCTTGTACTTGAGTAACCAACAAGTACTCCCTTTTCCACACGAGAGTCAAACTTTCCCATTCTGCCATCTTCTCTTTTGAAGTAGCATTTTCTTTCAAATGCTCTGAAGTGCTTCACATTTGTTGGTCTTCCTTTCCATAGCTCGTAGGGAGTTTTGTTAGTGTTGTTTTTTAGAATTACTCTGTTTTGAATATGAACTATTGTATGCACTACATGTGTCCAAAAAATATCTGTCAATTTGGAATCCATTAACATTGTTCGAGCCATTTCCTATACTGTCTTGTTCTTTCTTTCAACAACTCCATTATGTTGAGGTGTCCTAGCAACGAAGAATTGTTTTTTTATTCCATGTATGTTGCATTAGTCCATAAATTCCTTTGAAGTGAACTCTCCTCCATTATCATATCTCAATCATTTGATTTTTGAATCCATTTCATTTTCAACCATTTCCTTGTAGACCTTGAAGTTTTCAAAAGATTCTGACTTATTCATGAGAAAGCAAACTACATTCATTCTTGTATAATCATCAACTAATAACAAAAGTATTTCTCACCCTTTAAACCCTTTGTTGCAGTTGGTCCAACTAGATCAATATGCATAATTTCGAGTGGTCTTGTCGTTAAGTATTCCTTTGATTTGAACCTGGTCTTTTTTTGTTTTCCTTGTTGACAATGCTTGCATAAAGTGTTGGTTGGTTTCGTGATCTCGGGCATTTCTCTAACTGCTTCCTTTGTATTGACTTTAACAAGTTTGTCAAAGTGTACATGACCCATTCTTATGTGCCATAGCCAACCTTCATCTTCCTTTCCTAGACAACACTTTTCATTTCCAATTCCACTTAATACATATATGTTGTTTGAAGTTCTTGCAGTTGTTGCAATCAATTTTCCTGAACCTTCTTTTCTTATCTCGCACTTCTATGAATCAAAATTAATTTTATGACCTTGGTCACACATTTGAATTACACTTAGAAGAATATTTTTAATATCTTCTACTAGTAGAACATTTTCTGCCTTGGTATTCTTGTTTCCAATTCTGACTGTGCATTTTTCAATGATTTTAGATGAATCATCATTTCCGAAGGAGACTGGTCCATCTCTTTCCTTTATTAATGTAAGAAAATTGCCTTTATCACCTGTCATGTGTTTTAAACAGCCACTGTCAACATACCAACCATGTTTCTTCTGCTTATCTTATTGAGCGAGTGATCTGAAAAGATCTTTTACACGACTATGGTTGAGTTACTAAGCATGTGTTGATTAACCATTTAGAAAGATTAATGAAAGACAGATAAGTATAGAAGAACCAACAACCACATGCACATATAAAAAACTGAAATAAATCATAAACAACAACAAACCATAACACCAATGTGATAATGGAGTTCAACAATATCGCCTACGTCTCCGGGCCTTTGTCTCAATGGGTGAGGCTTTCTTATTTCTATTCAAAGCTCAATAAGTACATCACATCAGTGCTAAAAGGTTACAAAACTGATCTGGTCTTTTTCTACCAGATCTCTAGAACCCAACAGAAGAAATGACACTCAAATTGGATGACCAAAGATCCCAGAAATGGCCCACAAAGGTGCGCTCCTCAACAACTTCCCTACATAAAATTGGCTCTGGCTTGGAAAATATTCAGCATAAACCTACTCTGAATCTCTTCCCATGGCCTTAAGAAGGCGTGATTTATATAGATCTAAAGTTGGTAACCATCTCCCAACTCCCCCCAAAGATCTGGCCTCAAAAAGGGCCCAATATCCCCCAATATTGGCCAAAAATCTTCAAAACAGTGGAAGAAACCATTTAAAAATCACTATTATAAAGTTTAAAAAACCACTTCTGCAATATATTTGGGCGCAACCCCCAAATCTATGGATCATGGTAGTATTGGTGCGCCTCAGGTGTCCAAGGGCTAACTCCTGCGCGCTGGCCCCCTAACTGTTGGGCACCTGGTCTTATGCTGCAACTCCACGTGACCCTGTCTTCCGTGCTTAGTTAAGTCCCTTGAGATTCCAGCCCATGGTTAGGCCCTTGGACAGCGGGCTAGCCCGACCGACTGACCAAGGCTAACCATTCTACACTTGCGTTATCACTTGAACGAGGGCCCGGGTCATATGGAGGTTTGTTGTAACCAGGGGCTTGACACAAGTCACAACCACATGCCATGTGTTAAAGATTTTTTGGGCCATGGTTATATGTGGTGGTCCGGTGGTATACATTGTGCTAAGGGATGGGGCTAGCCCCAACCCTTTTTCCGCCCATTCGAACAACACTGCACACTTAAATATAATATTTGTGCCCATGTTTAACAAGGACCACCTGTGGGCAGCTGGCTAGCAGACCCTACCAAGTTGTTAGCCTAGACAGAGGTCATGGGTTCAAACCTCATCCACTCCAACAAACTTTTTCAATGAAAGCTTGAACCAATCCATGGGTGCCATGTGATAGCCCATGTTTGGGCCACGTGGCACCTCCCCATTCACCATCATGAATGCTACTTGTCAACCACCGATTGGACCAGAGCTCTTGCACTCGTGCCTGCCATGTCATGTGCCCTCGTCAGCACTACTTTCCCAGTCATCATCTGCCACGTGTCACCCTTGCAGTGGTGACACATGTCACCCCTAGATTGGTCCACCTATCATGTCCACGTTAGCGTCTGTATGCCTAGTCAGCCTGTCACATGTCACCTCCAAAATATGCCAACTGTGTCTACCACATCAGCTGTACAGTCGTATGGCCTATATAGTTAGCTTCCACGTGGCACTATATGAACTGTACAATCATCATTTTTTTGCATGTTTGGAAAAACGAATAGATCGCCATAACTTGAGCATACGAAGTTCGTTTGAGCCCGTTCAAGTTGCGTTGGGTTTGTATCGATGAGGCCTATGCACACATCCATTTTGAAGCCATTCTAGTCATTTTGATTTTTAGGCCTTTCTAAGCCCCATAAAGCTTTTGGATCCGATTATGGATCACACCTCCCCACTAAAGGACCTTTTGGTCCCCAAAAGGTTATTGACCAGTCATCAAGCTTAGGATAGGCCATCCAACTTGTTCTCTGTCTTTGAACTCTGTCCTGTGCACCTGTCTCATCAAGATCAACTGTAACACAATCATGATAATTGACAACATAGTGTTAGCCATTTGTACCCTGTCGCATCTTACTGAAGCCACTATCATCCATGTGGACAACATTACTAAGGATAGCATAAAAAATAAGACTGCAAATGACCTGATATGTTTGTAATATTTGCACGACATTAGCTTATCTTGAAGCAAACTGTGATTGATTTTCCATTCTAGAATCATCTCTTGTTCTTGCTTAAGATCGATTACTTGACTTGAAACAATTATAGGTGTGTTGCTTGCTTGATCTGCCTTCTTTAATTTTTCCATTGTTTGAAGAGTTTTATTTACCTTTACATGATGAGCATGAACCACATATTCTTGACCTGATTTGGTTAAATGATATTGATTCTTTGTCCTGTAGAAGATTGCTTTATGATCATATAAGTATGGACTGCCTAATACCATTCTACATTCACTTAGTGGCACAAAATCACATGTTACCTCGTCCACATACTTAGATGAAATTGCAAATTTTAATGTGCACTGCTTGGTTATGTGCATTTGCTGATTGTTGCTAATCCATTTAAGTCTATAAGGATTATGATGTATCTGTGTTTTTAATCCCAATTTATCAACCAATTCCTATGAAATTAAGTTAGATTGAGATCCACCATCTATCAATGTGTCGACCTTAGTGTGCCTCATGATGACCCTTATGTGAAACAAGTTACTTCTACAATCAAATCCTTCACCAATTTTACCTGTCATACCAACCAATGAGATCTTAGATTCGTCACCTGAATCTGATCCCAAGTCTATCGGTCATGTTGTCATTGCAACCGTTTTCCTCCCTTTATTTTCCTTGAACCACTTCGGTCTCTTCTTGGGATGCAATTTCCAACAACGGTCCTCGTCATGCCCCTCTTTCTTGCAATGCTTGCAAGAGGGCTTCTCTTCCTTTCTCGTCACTGCATTTGCCTTCTTTCCATGCCACTTCCTTTTTTTCTCTTTCCTTGAAGACGATTCCCCTGATACACCAACACTTGTTTTCCCTGCTTCAATGTATGTCGCTTGAATAGAAACCTCATCAAGATTAGTTGGTCCAAACATGAATACAATATTTCAAATATGTGCAGGTAAACTTCCTATATACTTCATAAGATTTTCTTGGGTATGTAAAGGAATATCTAACATCAATGTCATTTTACGAAAGCCATATGTGTATTCTTTCACTGTTTGTCCTTTTCTTAGTTTTAAAGCTTGCCATTCAATTAACGCTTTCTCTTTATAACCCAAAGGATAGAATTGATTTCTAAGTGCAGAAATAAAACTGTGCCATGATGGAAATACATTACCCACTTGTTGCGTGCCATTTTGCAACTTACTTTGCCACCAGATGAGTGTTGTGCCTACAAGTCTCAATGATGCCAACTTGATTTGTGTGGCCACATCCTTGACCTGTTGGACACTGCAATAGACCTCCATATGTTTGACCCAATTGTCAAGTCTCTCTGCATTAACTTCACCATCATATATGGGAAATTCGGATTTAACATCAAGTTTTAATAAAGACATTTCATTCTTATGTTTATGAACATGTTTCTTTGCATTGGATTTAGAACTTGAACTTGAAGAAGAAGGAGAAGAAGGAGGTGAATATGGAGGTGAAGGAGGAATTTGAGGAGGATCATCTCCTTCTTCACTTTTTCCCTTTGAAGTTTCACCAAGAACTGGTCTCTTTCGTTCCAAGTAATCTTCATACAAAACCTTCATCGTCTCCGATATAGCAACGAAAGTTTTTCGAAACTCTTTCTCATCCTGAGAAAGTCCCTCTTCCAATGCCATCTTCTCGCTTTGACAAGTTCTCTTTCTCAATCCAATCAATGGATTCTCTTCAAAAAGATCACCTTCACCACGAAGTAGATTTTCCCTGGTTAACATGCAAAACTCAAATCCAAACGTCAACTAGCTCTGATACTAACTTGATCCGAAAAGATCTTTTACACGACTATGGTTGAGTTATTAAGCATGTGTTGATTAACCAATTAGGAAGCTTAATGAAAGAGGAAGAAATATAGAAGAATCATAACAACCACATGCACATATACAGAACTGAAATAAAGCATAAACAACAACAAACCATAACACCAATGTGATAATGGAGTTCGACAATCTCGCCTATGTCTTTGGGCCTTTGTCTCAGTGGGTGAGCCTTTTTTATTTCTGTTCAAAGCTCAATAAGTACATCACAACAGTGCCAAAAGGTTACAAAACTGATCTGGTCTTTTTCTACCAGATCTCTAGAACCGAACAGAAGAAACGACACTCAAATCGGATGACCGGAGCTCCCAGAAATGGCCTGCAAAGGTGCGCTCCTCAACAACTTCTCTGCATAAAAATGGATTTGGCTTGGAAAATCTTCAGCATAAAACTACTCTGAATCTCTTCCCATGGCCTCAAGAAGGCCTGTCTTATATAGATCTGAAGTTGGTAACCATCTCCCAACTTCCCCCCAAGATCTAACCTCAAAAAGAGCTCAATATCCCCCAATATTGGCAAAAAATATTCAAAACAACTGAATAAATCATTTAAAAATCACTATTATAAAGTTTAAAAAACCACTTCTGCAATATATTTGGGCGCAACCCCTAAATCTCTGGCTCTCGATCGTATTGGCGCACTTCAGGTGTCCAAGGGCTAACTCTTGCGTGTTGGCCCCTTGACTGTTGGGCACCTGGTCCTGTGCTGCAACTCCATGTGACCCTGTCTTTCGCGCTTAGTTAAGCCCCCCGAGATTCCAACCCATGGTTAGCCCTTGGTCAGCGGGCTAGCCCGACCGACCGGGGCTAACCATTCTACACTTGCGCTATCACTTGAATGAGGGCCCAGATCATATGGAGATTCGTTGTAATCGGGGGCTTGACACAAGTCACAACCGTGCGACATGTGTTAAAGCTTTCTTGGGCCATGGTTATATGTGGTGGTTCGGTGGTATACATTGCGTTGAGGGTTGGGGCTAGCCTTAGCCCTTTTTTCGCCCATTCAAATAACACTACAAACTTAAATATAATATTTGTGCCCATGTTTAACAAGGACCACCCACGGGCGGCTAGCTAGCCAACCCTGCTAAGTCGTTAGCTCGAACAGAGGTTGTGGGCTCAAACCTCGTCCGCTCCAACAAACTTTTGCAATGAAAACTTAAACCAATCCATGGGTGCCACGTGGCACCTCCCCATTCGCCATCATGGATGTCACTTGTCAACCACTGATTGGACCAGCTCTTCCACACGTGCCTGCCACATCATCTGCCCCTGTCAATACTACTTTCCTAGTCATTGTCTGCCACGTGTCGCCATAGGGGCGTGCCACGTGTCACCCTTGTAGTGGTGACACATGTCACCCCCAAATTGGTTCACTTGTCCTATACATGTCAGTGTCTGTACGCCCAGTCAGGCTACCACGTGCCACCTCCAGAAGCTGCCAACTATGCCTGCCACGTTAGTTGTACGGCCTGTACAATCATCTGCCATGTGGCACTGTACGGACTATACAATCATCATTTTTTGTTTGTTTGGCAAAATGAACAGATCGTCATAACTTGAGCATACGACGTCCGTTTGAGCCTGTTCAAGTTACGTTGGGTTCGTATCAACGAGGCCTACAGACATGTCCATTTTGAATCCATTATGAGAACTTTGATTTTTAGGCCTTTTTGAGCCCCATCAAGCTCCTGGATCTGATTCTGGATCAACGAGTGTGCATTCTTCATTGCTATACTGATTCTTCTTTCTTATCCATGTCCTCTTCTGAGGTTCCTGTCTATGACTGTTATTGTTTTGTTGTGGTTCTCTAGGAGGGACTGTCATTCTGCAATCTTTGGTCATGTATCCAAAGTTGTTACACTTGTAGCATTCCACTTTAGTGCTCAATGATTCAAACCTGTTGTAACTTCTTCTCTGTGTTTTACTTGGCCTTCTTGGATAACCCTTTTGTGTATGAATTCCAAATTTGTTTATGTTCCTATTGTTAGCTCTGCAATTCACATCTTTATGTCCAAAATTATTGCATTGCATAACATAAACCAAAAAAGATAGTTTGATACCCGGGAGTTGAAGATCCTATGAAATGAGTTACTCTTATGAATCCTTCTTCTTCCTGAATCCTATCTGTTTCTGTCGATCGTTGATTTTGAAATCTGAATCTTCTCGGTGGAGGAGTGTCCATGTAATCTTCCTTGTAGGTCTTCCTTCCCCTTTGATTTTTTTTGCATAACATTTTGGATGTGTTTCTTGTTATGTTGTTTTGGAGCTTAATACCTTTTCTGTCTGATTGTATTCAAGTCCGGACTTGTCATGATGAGGCTTTTGACTATTGATAATGTCATCCAAAACTTTAGATTTGTTCTGCATATTTCTCTTTTGAAGATCCTTTCTTAATGTGACAATCTCCGCTTCCAATTTTCCAATGATCTTGTCTCTTTCTTCTAGCTATTGTTTGAGTGCTTCTCCAATTCTTTTATCTTCTTCTATTTGAACCTTCAAATTTGTGATCATTTGTTCTAGTTCTTGAGTGTCTTATTTCTTGTTTAATTCTGCTTGTAGCTTCTTGTTTTTCTTCTTATAACTTCTATGACACACAAAAATTCTTCTCGGTAGTCAACTTCTGCCTCTTCATATTCTTCTTCGGTGTCTTCTTTATCAAAGTCTTCTACTGCCATGAATAGAAATCCTTATGTCTCACTGTCATTGACTTCATCTTCATCTAATGAGGAGATGTCTTGTTTGGTGCATAAGCTTTTCTTGAAATCTTTCTTTGTGGTTCTTTTGTCTTTATATGTTTGTTTGCTATTTGAGTAATCTTCATCATTCCTCTTATTTTTCTTATGAGGGCATTTGTTAGCAAAATCACCAATACCATCACAATTAAAACAAATCAATGGAAGCTTACCTTTATATCTTCCATTGGTTCCCTTGTTCAATCTTCTGACAAAGTTGGCCACTTCTTCATCATCTTCCGAGATGTCACTATTGTTGGTATGTTCTTTTTTCTTTTGCTTTCCCTTTTTCTTTGACCTTTTGGATGCTTTGAAAGATGCTTCTTTTATATCTGGATTTTCCTATTCATATCTCGTTTCATATATTGTGAAGATTCCATTTAGTTCATCCATGCTTATTGAGTCTAGATCTGCTCTTTCTTCTAGTGTTGATATCGTAAGATCAAATCTCATAGGAAGAGATCTTAGTACCTTTTGAACAATTATAGATTATTTAATTTCTTCTCCCAATCCTATGATTTCATTTACTATTTCATCTACTCGTAAGAAGTAAGATGCAATATTCTCATTTTCCTTCATCTATAGTTGTTTGAACTGACCTCTGTAAGTTTGAAGCTTTGCTGCTTTGACTTTTGAATCTCCTTCATAAATATTTTGAATCTTGTGCCAAATCTCTTTAGCGGATTTATAATGTATAAATTTGGTGTATACTGATTCACAAAGACTATTCAAAAGTGCATTTGTGGCTTTGGAATTATTCTGACCAAGTTTTATTGCTCTTTCATTTGTCGACGAAACTATTGGTTCTTTGTATCCATCTACAACTAATTGCCAAATTTCAAATCCTTGTGCCTGTATATATGTTTTCATCCTTCTGCTCGAAAATGCATACTTATGTCCATCAAACTGTGGTATTCCATTTTTATACATGTTGTTTCTATCCATGATTTACCAATTGTTGGATTACTAAGAGGGGGGGGGGAGGTGAATCAATAATAGAGCAATTTAATCATTTGTCACCATAAAATGTAAGTGTTATATCAATGTAGCATTATCATCCAATAGTTGCAAAGTAAATAAACAATGAAAAAATGAACAATCATACACATACACAATACACTAATGTTTTTATGTGGAAACCCAAAGCGGGAGAAAACCACATAATTCTTTTTCTTATATGTCTTTAATAATTACATTCATTGGAAGCACCAACTTCCTTTGTTTTCTAGATGCAACTGGAAGGAGGCTCCAACCCCCTATGTTCTCATGCTACAACTTGAGGGAAGCTCCAACTCCCCAATTCTCTGGCTACAACCAGAAGGAGGCTACAACCCCCTATGTTCTTTGGCTACAACCGAAAGGTGGTTACAACCACCTTTCCTTTCCCCATCCAACCACCCTGACGTAGAAGTAGAATGATGGAACCACTGTCACACTATCACTGTGAGATATATTGTTGTAAACCTATACTAATCAACCTGCAATCAACCTATACCAATAACATGTGCCAACATGTACCATACATCAACCTGTACTTCAACCTATACCATGAACTAATGCATCAACCATGCACCAAACCTATACAAATAACCTGTCACAATAACCTGTCCAAACAACCTGTAATCAACCTGTACCATAAACAAGTGCATCAACCATGCACCAACCTATACGTCAACCAAAATCCCTCATCAATTTCATCACCCAAATCTGATTTGTAACTCTGTAATAGACCTGGTGTATATGATCACATACCTGCAAACCTTCCTTAACTTTAACACCAAGAGACTAGCATTTTCATCAAACTTTACTTTAATCTCACATGACTAATTTTGGATTAGTCAACAACCCTAAATTGAAATAATCATAACTATGTACCTGTGATGAATAAATATCTGAAAATAGTACACAATGTTCTTCAATGTCTTTTATGCAATTCCTCCAGGTTTCACTACTTGGAACCTCTCAGAAAAAGGAGTTATATAAAAAATGGCATACCTTGTTGAATTATGGATTATTTTAGAGAGCGAACTTGTAGAGCGTTCCCCGCACAGAATATTTGTTGTATGGATCTAAAAATTTTACACAGAATACTACAGACTATACTCTAACCAATACATTTGGTCTTACTGAATTTGGATCTGTTATGAAGAAGTTATGATGTTTTTACCCAAAACACCTGTTTTAGATTAGTTTCGGGACTAGCCACAAACCCTATTTTCCACGGAGTGTAACTCCAAAAAGACAACGACCCATAAGCTGAAATTTTTATCAAAGCTACTTGGATATGTTTCCTCAACGACCTCCCAATTTCATAGTCTGAATCATTCTAGAAAAAAAAATTATTGCGAAAATGGTGAGATGACCTGTAATTAACATACCTTAGAAAGCATCATCAAAATAATTTATCCGCCCTTGAATTTCGACCTTCTTTATTTCACCTTCCCTCTGAAATTTGGCTTACATATCGTTTGGTTACCTCAGTCACTTGTAGATATTCAATATGCTCAAGTGTGATGAAAATGAGAGAACATTGCTTCTTATTTATGGTTTCATGTAGCTCCCTCAAGGGGTTACCTTTTAACCATCTTAACCCACTTTCCATATTTGAGGGTTAACCCACTTCTAACCACTTGTCCACTTAGCAATTTCTCCATTAACTTTATTATTTAAATAATTTATTTTGTATACACTTTGACTTATAGTACATTATTCACTTCACTTTATTATTTACCTTCTAAAATCTCTTAAACCACTTTCTTTATTTTAGGGCTAACCCACTTCTAACCACTTGTCCACTTAGTAATTTCTCCATTAACTTTATTATTTAAATAATTTATTTTGTATCCACTTTGA